>PVKC010008089.1:0-28604 GCA_004027635.1 Crocidura indochinensis | reverse complement strand
TTTTTTGCAGATACATCCATGTATAAAATAGACATTTTTACTGCTGTCATGTAGCTAACATTTTATTAGGGAGAGAGATGGACATATGCAGAGAAAATAAGTTCGATATAAACTGTGTTGGAAAGTGACATGTGATATTTAAATATGATGATGTTTCAAGATGTCCAGGGAGGGCCTCTATAAGATGGTGACATTTGCATAGGACAGGCATGGAGTCAAATGGTTATCTTCAGGAAGGGTTTAGCAGAGAGGTAAGGGAACTGGGAAGTGGAAATGACCTAAGAATAGAAAGAACAGCAGGAAAAAATGGGATATTAGGCAGAAGTATTATGTCATTTTTAAGGACTGTTATGAAACTCTAAAGGTTTAAAAGACTGAAATAGCTAGTGCATAATCAGGAAGGCTGGGCAGGATGCTGCTGCCCAGATAGGCGGGAGAGGAAGGCATCATGGGGATGGAGGAAGTGACCTGCTACCTGATATATTGAAAGTAGAGATGGTCAGAAGTGGTGTGTGGTAAAGCCAAAAGTAGTATCTCAGTCAGTCTACTCTCTCTCTCTAGGTATAGAGAGATAGGAGACAGAGGCTCCAGCTGGTCAGAAGCTATTACTTGTGTAGCATTGAACAGAAATTCTGACATATAGAACACACACATTTTATATAAGCATGTATACATATTACCTATGCATGGCATGTGTAGTATAGTTTGGATCATTCAAGAAGCAAAAGTGGGTGCCAGTATGAGATAAGGGTTATAAGAGGTATTGAAAGTAATGTGAAGGGCAAAAGGGCCAAGGATGAGGAAAGTTCTCTTCCCAATTGACTAGGGAGCTATATAAGGTGGAGAGGTGGATTCGAATTTTTGCAGACACTGTTCTGAAAGTTTTTTTTTTGTTGTTGTTGTTGCTGGAACACCTATCAGAGCACCTAATTCAACAATGCTCCTTATGGCACTGGATTTATCCCAATCCTTGAGGCTGCTTGAAGAAAGGAAAGGGAAGTCCACGTTGCTGCAGAAAGGTTCAAGCCTCTTATCAGGGATTTCTTGAGAGAGAAGTGGGAGTGGGATGACAGGAGCAAGGGAACAAACTCATCAGAAATGAAAGCTGAGCATTATTTTTTGCTTAAGATGGTAAGAGACAGGATTTGTTTGTTTACATATGAACTTAATCTTGACATCAAGATTAAGGAGGCAGAAGTTGAGCTCCAGAACCAACAGCTCACATTTGAATTGGGCAGTGGTAGCACTGAGATGTTAAAACTAGTAACTCCTGAATTCAGACATGGCATATGGAATCTAGATTGTCCTTTGAGGCACTTTGAGCAAAGACTACTGTAGTGCTTTCTTCCTGGATGCTGTCTAACAGGAGATTTTTAGCTAAGGACCCAAGATCAAGCCAGACAATTCTCATAATGTCTCTTACAGCTCAAAACTCCCTTCCCTCCAACTCATTGACCTCTTAGCTGTACTAGGGACACAACTTCTCTCTATCTTGGCTTCCACTCTCTTTGCAGAACCTATCAATACAGGGCTCCATTATTGCAGGACTCCATCAATGTTTGTTGAACAACTTATTTAACAACTAAAAAAAATGAATGCTCAGCATTGCCTGTAGTCTGCTTCTTGGTTTCCAAAGAGTGGTACACTCAACTGCTTGTGTCAGGAAATGGTTTTGCTGAAATTATCCTTCAGTCTGAAGAACTGAAAATCAGGGAAGAATTTTTTTTTTTCACATCCCTGTTTGCCTAGTTGGCTCAGTGGTCATGGGTTCTCACAATTCCCATTTTTTTTGGGGGGCCACACCCAGTGACACTCAGGGATTACTCCTGGCTATTCACTCAGAAGTCACTCCTGGCAGGCACGGGGGACCATATGGGGAACCGGGGGATCGAACCGAGGTCCGTCCTAGGTTAGCGCAGGCACCTTACCTCCAGCGCCACCACCCGGCCCCACAATTCCCATTTTTTTAAAAATAAGTTTTCAGTGCATGACACACTGTCTCATACTTACTGGTAATGCCACTTTATTATTTCTTATGCTTTATGGCATGTTTAGTGGTTCTGATTATAGGCCAGCTCTGCAGTTCTCTGCAGAATTAGTGGCAGAGGTTGGCCAGTGGTACTAGGATGGCTCCATTCGTGTCTGACATTTGGACCAGTGTTTACTAGTGCAATAGGTATGACTTAGCCATGTGTCTCTCATTACATAGCAGAATTCTTTGAATTTCCAAAGCAGCATGAGAGCAATCTCCAAGGTGCAAGTCCTTTCAGCATTTGCCTTTCTCACTATCACATTGCTATTGTGCCAGCGACATAAAGGTATTAGCCAGATTTAAAATGCAGTTGAATAAATTCCACCTTTGACTGAGGACCTGTTGCACCATGTTGAGAAGAGTCCTATTGCAAATGCTTATGTGTGGAAGACATTTGTGGCCACTTTGTGGAGCAAATCACACCTTTTGGGTTCAGGTCTTTGCTGAGCATCATGTTACTCAGGGGGAGCCCTACTTTCTTTTCCCCTTGTCTGACTTTACCCCACATCTAACTGTTTCATTCAGTTTTCAAATATGTGCACACTTTGTCTGAATCGACTGAAATTTTTGCCTCTTGGCTTTATGAAGTTTTGATTGTTTCCATAGGACTATTGTTTCCTTCTACTTATTATTTTTATTCCTTCCCTTCCTCCTTAATCCCCCTCCTAATATTCATCCATCCTTCTGCCCACACTTACTTTCTTCTTTCTATCTTTTCTCCCCTTTGCCCTTTCTTTTTATCTCCCCAGTTCTTCTGCTCTTCTTTCCTGTGCCCATTTTATGAAATTGATTCCTCTTTAACATCTGTGTAGTCATCTCTCTAAGAACCATGTTTTTCAGGGGAAATAGATGGTACAATTAGTGGCTAACCCTGCTCATGAAGTAATATGGGGACACTGAGGGCAGGCTAATTCTAATCTTCTTCAGTATTCACCCAGTCTCTGTGCTTCCCCCTTCTCAGCAATCATTTGACATGTTTGTTTTTTTCCTGACTTCTCTACTGAACCAAACTTTTTTGCATAAAAAGACCATTGTTTATCTGATTCGCTATTGTTTCCTGACCCCAAGCACAATGTCTACCTAAAAAACATGTTTTATAAACATGTTGTATTAAATGGAATTGAAAGCTACAGGAAAGATATGACATTTGAACTGGGATCCAAACAATATCAAATAATATTTAATACACAGCAACTGTGTGAGTAGCTCGGGTCATTCTCATTTTGTAAGTGAAGAAATAGGCCCATGGGGGTTAAATGATTTGCTCTAGATCAGAGAGATGGTAAAGGATTGGAATCAGGCTATGTGCATTCCTTTGACAAATTACCATTAAACGCAGGGAATAAAACCCCCAAAATAAGAGACCCACAGATTCTTTTATTGATGATTCAACTGTGGTATTTAGACATCTTTTCTAAATTTCTCAATTCTGCCTTGCTATTCACCTATCCATAAAACACATCCGCCCATTGCGTCCATCAGTCCAATCAACCCAAAAATGTTTAATGAACTACTAACTTCTTTTTATTCATAGCTGGATCCCCAACACTGAGAAATGATCTGGTATGTAGCTGATACTTTGTAAGAACTTAATGAATGAATGTTCCAGGGAGTTAGAAGATAGTAGAGACATAACTTAATGAAAGCATGAACTCTGGAGCCAATTAATTTTGGATTCACATACTTGCTTCTCTATATACCAGCTGGGTAGCCTTCTGTATGCTATTCAGGCTCTGCCCTAGCTTGTTCAGCTGCCCATGGGGTTAATGAAAGTGCTTGCCCTCATGGGATTATTGACACAGTTAAACATTTATATGCACATATTCACATGCACACATGTATCCACACTCATGTATAATAATGGTTGTGTAGCCTCACTGTCATTTCATTTGTTTACTAGTGTTAAATAAACAGCAAAAAATGTTGATAAAAAGACAAGGTCACTGTTATTATTGAACATATATTTAGAGAATTTGATTATCAGGCAAACAAGATAAATTTAAGAGAAGCACATGTTCCCCTTTTTCTAAAACTATTCACTTATTCCTGTCATATAATAAGATTTATGGGTATATGAAATTACTGCTGTTTTGGCTGGGAGTTTAATTTGAGGAAGCAGAGAAAACTGCCCCCTCTGTGGGACCTTGTTCATTCATGACCTCAGTGACAGTGCCATATGGTTTCTTGGTAACTGTGTACTTAGGCTAGTTTGTGTGTCCACAGGAATTTTGTGGCCCTCATTCTTATCCATAGATACAGATAGAAGTAACGTTGTTCTCTCTGGACAAATGAAATCTCTGCACAATGTGATAGCAGCTAAGTCCAGTTATATGTGTGTCAAGATATGTGTGCAGAGTTCAACTCAGTTTTCTATTCAAAGGTATGATTGGTAGCCCAGAAATGGGAAATCTCAGCATTCTTTAGAAAGTCTCTTTTATACTCCCTAAGGATGGGGAGTCATAGCCATGGGGGTGTCCTTCATGTTCTCTCTGATGGTTAGTAGCAGGAGTGTGATCAGTACACTCTGGCACTGTGGGCTGCAGGAGCCCAGGGCAGTAATTCTTACCTCTGACTTCCTGCTTCCCTGTAGATTGATGTATACGATAAAATGCCCAACAGCAGGCACATTAGGACCTGCAGCCATAACTCAGGCAAGACTGTTACTCTGGGCTAATGTTCTCTTTTCTCTTGCAAAGATTTCTGAAATACAGACCCAGATAATCAAAGGCTTTTGGAATTGGAAGGGATATAAAATCTCCACCATGAAACCCAAACTTTACTTGACCTAAAATCTTTTCCAATATGATTTCTGCTATTCCATCACTCATTCACAATCCACACTAAATTTTCAATTGTTTCTAGAAAGTACCTGCTCTTTTTTTTTCTTTGTGTTCTGTGTGTTTCTGCTGTGCTAATTCAGGGTGCTGGACTCCTATTTCTGAAGAATTTTAAGACATAGGTGCCATGGAATCATAGTCATACTTGGTTAAGAAAATAAAGTACACCAACTGAAACCCAACAAAAGATCCATTTATAGCTTCAGCTTCAGGTGCTATTTGACTTAGTATATGAGTAATTGTAACAGAATACAACCTTTGACTATGCTTCTAAATTTTTCCATCACCAAGATCTGCCATTTTTTATGGAATTTTTTTTTAATTTCTCTGTAAGAGGAAGGATAAATTGGCTGCAAATCTCATATTCTTTAAGTAGGAAATGCAGTGGAATCCAGACTCTTTCCCCCACCCGCTACTAATATCCTCTCTACACCTTTGACTCTAATTAGGAATATGAGATGCATGGACTGACCTGAAGTCCCTGGAGCTGGTAGTATTATCAGCTTGCCCAATCAACAATACTGAGAAAGAAGGAATGATTTTTGCAGGAAAAATTATATTTTCACTAGAAAGGAGATAGAACCTGGACCAAAGTCTGCATTGTTGCTTTCATTTTTTTCTGCTTGAAGAACATTTCTCATTGACACCAGTTATTCTTCCATATGATCTCCAGGTGGAGAAAATTAGATTGTCTTTCTGCTTCCATAACTCCTCATGCGAAACTTTCTTACATCAGATTTTGATTGTTCAACCGACCTCTCATACTCCACCATGCTTTGAGACCCACCAAGAAAATCACCATAGCTAATGTTTGCTGGAATTGCCCAACCCTCTGCCAGGTTGAATGAAGGGATGATACCTTACACTGATCTTTGATTTTACTACCCTAGTCCTTTCTATTATATTCTAAATATTCTGCCTGATCATTTCTAGGACTGAGCCATGTCTTCCCGCCTCTTACCAGAGTTTATCTGTTTGGTGATTGCATTGAGTTGATGAGGATCCTCTAAAACTCTTGTTGTTCCCAAAACTTATAAATGCAACCTTATTTGGGAATAGGGTCTTTGAAGATATAAGTCATTAGGGTTGACCCTAGTGAAAATCTTAGAAGAGATGCAGAGGTGAAACTCAAAAAGGACTTGTGAATAGGAAGACAGAGATTATAATGATACAGTTATAAGCCATCGGTCCTCAAGGATTCCTGATACTGGCATAAAAGGTAAAGGTAGATTCTTCTCAAGAGTCTTTGGAGAGAGTTTGTCTTCCTGAGATCACATTGTACCTCCATTAATGTAATGAACTTAGAGAGAGACTGCAGTTCATAACCTATTGCCATTTCTCACTTGATATTCACTTTGAGCAACATTATAATTTAGCCTCTGCCATTTTGTTTCTTCATCTTCATTTACGGATGGAGTTGTGAAAAGGACTGAATGAGTTGCTACATACTCAGTGTTCAGCCGTTGTCTGTCAAACTACAGCTCTTTAACTTGTACATCGTAGTCCTGCCACCTGGGTCTTTTTTTCTTTTCATCATTTAATCCAACTTTCTTGGATCACAAAGGGTGTGGCATGAAGTTCCCCTACATAATCTATAATGAAAGGCAGAAAATAAGAGAAACATCGCCTCCTTTGTTCTAGAAATTTACTTCACATAAAACAGCCACAAACGATTGGACAGTCTTTGAAAGCCACTTGCGCTGTTGACAAGAATAGAGTTTATTGGTAATGAAAATTGGCCAGGTGCTCTCACACCTGCTTCCCTAGTAAGGCCTTGTCCAGATGGTTGTTAGGCCCCAAGGACAGGACCTTGTGTTTATTTCTGTTACATTTCATGCTGTGTAATTCAGCTTTCTGCAGCAGCTGGAGGAAATCTTCAGAGATCCTTATTCCATTATGTAGCATACTGTCTATGAGATCAAGTTCCAACTTAGTAGCACACATACCATTTTATTAGTCTTTAGTCATACCCCTGATAAAATTTTTGAATATTGGCCAAAGATCAGAATCAATCTTTATTCCTGACTTAGGTGCTGAAGACTTCTCTAGCAGTATCATAGAGCCCTTGGGTGAGGCTCTAGAAGAATTCCCCTAAGCCCCCAGATATTCATAAGGGTAACAAAGAGTGTTCCTGTCTCATACAACAAAGCCAGGATCCCTGGGGTTAGTTTCAGCTACAACTGCACTTAGTAGAACTAATTTAATTCAGAAAGATTTTAGAAGTTCTTATAGGATTAACCAATGTGTCTTTGGATGAGCAATGAACCCACACTTCAAGAGGATATTGGAAAATACAAGAGCTGTAATTGCTCACCTTAATTAAGCACTTAATTTGGGGCAGACACAATGCACTGACTTACTTAATATCGTCAACAGAATGTTGAGGTGAACCCATTTAGTAAATGAGAAAATCTAGTCTAAGGAAAGCTAAGAAAGTTGCCCGGGCAGGAATGTGGCTGAATAGTAGAGCATATGTGTCCATACATCTGCCAATTTGGTCCCCAATGGTGTCTGAATTTGCCCCGAAAACTGTCTCCATCACTGCCTTTGTATTCCCTGGCAGGAGCCAAATATAACACCCCCTTAGTGAACCACACAAGAATTACATTAACCCAGGAAAGAATGAGGAAGGGAAGGGGGAAAACCACATAAATTATCCAAAAGCAGGTGCTATTCATTGATACAAGAAAATCTCACTCTTATGAATTTTCCTAATAATCTGGGAATCCTACTTCTCTTTCTTAGTGTCCCAGTGTTTCTTGGCATGAGGGTTCTGTTTTTTTGGTTTTTTTTGTTTGTTTTTTTGTGATTGCTGAGTGAATGAAGTGCATGCTATATTGAGCACCCATGTTTCATTTGGACAGGTGTTATGTCTCTGTGGAACCTCTCTTCCTCCACCATCCAACACAGTCCCTGGCACCAGCCTGATGCTCATAAAATAGCTATTGAATGAACTCAAGGCTCCAGATGTACATGTGCCCTAACCCATTTCAGTAGAAGGCAAAATTGATTTAGAATACTTTTATGTTGACATGCAACCACCTCTGTGCAGTAGTTCTGAGTCTCAGAAGGGAGTAAGTACTTTTTTTCCCTGAGCACTAGAATTAATTAAGGTCTGTGACATCCTTTAAAATTCCTTCCAATATATAGCCGTTCTCATCGGACTAAGCACAAGGCAGCATTATGGTGCCATTATGGGGCCTGATGCTAATGGGCATTTGTCAACCTCCTCCCCCTCCACAGTATGAGACCTGTGAATCCCCCAGTAATTGCCAAATAACTCATGGAGTGCTTGGGTTGCTAAATTAATAGATGAAATAATAGAGTGAAAATAAGAGAAGGCATGTGGAATGAATAGACGCCCCAACAGGGAGGTTTTCCCAGAGCGTGTGTCTCTTAAATAAAAGATAGAACTCTAGTTAGGATGGCAAGAATGGAGTTTTATAGACTGTGGGATAGTTCACTGGTTTCCTGGGAGGGTGCAGTGGCTGTAGTTGATTGGCAAATTCCTCAAATATAGGGAAGTTAGTTCACTTTCAAGGATAAAAACAAAAAGACAAAGTAATTCCCAAGTCTTAGCAGATGCACTTGAATATTGTACTTGAGTTCAGTATTTATTAGATCCATAAAATTAGCATGAAAATTGTCCTTAAGAAAATTGGATTTCTAGAAAAGAAAAAGCCCTTAGATGTTCTAAACTGGTGACCAAGAAATTACTGTTTAGGGGTTGGGAAGTTAGTTAAGAGTCAGAGCAATCAAGTAAGGGTGAGAAGGTAGTTAGGGTAGTCAAGGGAGAGGGTGACCCTTCTTGGGCTCAATCTTGGCACCACAATGCCTCCTTAATCTCTCAAGAAGGCCTCAAATATGACTGGGGAGATCTGGGTACCCCACACACCCCAAAGCCTCAGTAGCATTGTATCATCAAGTCCCAGCACTGAACTACCTACCTGAGTAACTCTTACTGGGGGTGGACCCTAAATTCTCTGTTTTTTACTTGGGTCCCCTCAACAAAACTCAACAAAACCGAGTTTTGAGCTGAGCAGACTGATTCATAGAGGGTCTTTTATCTTTGAATGATGGACTGAGATCAATGTTTGTCCACACAGGGAGCCACTGTGCAGATATTATGATGCTGGTGATCAGTAATTTAATCAGGAAATTCGAGAAGGATTTGTTGCAAGTGATAGAAATATAATTGTTAAGTAGGTCACCACCTGGCTTCCTAGGATTTGATTCTATATTAATGAGGGGCAGTTCCTTGAATGCCTCAAGGAACTCAGAAGGGACCCTTGAAGTAAAATATGAGGGATTTTTTTCCCTTCAGTATAGATCACTAAACCAAGAGCTTTAGCCTTTCCAGCCAAATGGTCGGCGCCATCCCCCAACCCTAGATTGAAGTTTGTGACTAACTTATGCCTTGCTGTTGAAATGAGATTTGGGGTAAAACACTATGCCTTTTTATTTTTATTTTTCTCATTTGCAAAATGATGGCAACCTAGTACATAGTGAACCCATTTTTTGGTGGAAAACATTTTTGTTTGTTGAAAGTAATATCTCTGGACTTCTGTATGTGATAAGTAGATGTTAGCACTCTTTGCTATTATTACTATTATTAGCATTATTTAGTTGTAATTTGGTAACAAGAAAGAACAAGATGGCAAGAGGGCTCATTGATGATGAAGGTGGCCCACTGCCCTCAGACTGTCCCCTGGGTGGAGCAGAAAGAGCACTGGTTTGGGTCCAGTGTCACCTGGAACCTAATGGAATTCTTGCTATCATTTAGTTCTTTGGGGGGGGGTCTTCCAATCATTATTTAGGGCAGTTCAGTCGCTTCATCCCATAATTATCAGTCAATCATGCTGGCAGTTCTCTCTTATAGATTGAAGATGCAGTTCTGCTTGGGCTGTGCAGTAGCAGGTACCAGCAGGGATCACCCCAGCAAGTAAAGAGGGTCTTTAGTTTCACACCTTGGTGATGCTTGGAGGCCTCCATAGCTTCACCCAGAAGTATTCCCAGTGATTGATGCTTCAGAAACCCTGTGCTTTTGCGGATCATTGCAGCCCAATGGCCTGAACACTATGCCTACCCCTATAGGCCATGTAATCCCTATCCTCTTTAATTTTGGGTCTTCCAGAGAGTGCTTAGTGGCCCAGGTTTTATATCTTGATAATCCTCAGCCAATCAGATTAGATGTTTCAGTTATTAGGACCCAAGGATGGAATGCTGCTTAAGCACTTAATGCTGCTTATGGCACTCCAGGGCCACATCTAGTAATGTTGGTGTGCATAGGTATATGATCTCATTACTTAAGCAACATACCCAGCCCTTGCTGTTTTATTTTGGTGCACCTTTATATTTGTGATATCTGCAAATGTTCGATGGACTGAGTGGTGACTTTAGTATCTGATGGAATGGCATAATCAATATGGACTTCCCCTAATCAGTAATGAGAGCCTGATTTGAATGAGTTTCTAACATGCATTTCATAAAGAATGAGGGGTTACCCCTAGGAGTCCAGTTTTTAGGTCTGTTAGATTGCACATTCTTGGGGTTGCCTTTGTCAACCACCAGTCAGTTCACCTTTTGCTCCTTCATAGTTTGCTTCTGATATCTTCAAATTGTTTTGTTTTGGAAACCCCAAATCTGTCTTAATGGAGGAAACAGAGGCAATTTTACCCATCCCCCTCTCTTGTTTTATCTGTCAAGCTAGTGGCCAGAATTTGGAGGGCAGCAGAGCAGATGCACAGTCATGGAGAGAGCTCATCAATGAGAAGTTACTGTACCCACCCCTTTCAAATGAGTGGGTTGGGTCTTCTAAAAAGGTGTGTGGTGTCCTGAACAGAAAAAATGGGTTAGGTAGACTCAGGGGCTTAGTGTTCCTAACTAGCTTTATACTGTGGAAGTTATGATCTCAAAATTGCATTTCTGTTCTAGGAGAAAAGGTTTACAGAGAGGGGAGAGCAGAGGGCTCTGCTAGCTTTATGGAAGGCAGTTTTCAGCAGCCTTTCCTCTAGACCATTAGCTTATTGATGATGGGTAGTCTTTCCAGAAAATCTCTTTTGATTGAAAGCATATAATGAAGGCAAGTTTTAGGGTTGTCCTCACTCCAGGGAGAATTGAAGTTGGTCTCTGTTATCCCCAGCAAAAACATCATGCTGAGTCTGTTTCATCTAGATTTTTAGAGCTCCTGTTCCAATCTTAAGGGCTAATGACTATGCTGAGGCAACATAAAGGGACTTTGTCCACAAGGGGTAATTCAAATAATGCTAAGCAAAGTCTTGGGCATAGACTGCTTTCTCTTTAAGGACGTTGCTTGCAATCTTTCCCAGTGCCCTGCAGAACAACAGAGATCATGGGGAGGTGAAGTTCATACCTAAATGGTGTAAAGTAGGCCGAGCCTTCTGCCTCCAACCTTTCTTCTCATTAGCAAGGACAGACTGTAGTTCTCACCTGTTGGATTGACCCATGAAGATTCTGAAGAACCCAGTAATTCAGTTCCCTTTCCTAGATTCCCATTTGGGAAATGAGAAGAGGTGCCAGTTTCTCTTATCTGTCATTGACTATATGCATGGTTGTTTATTTTAGATTGTGATTTTGGATTTGGGAAGTCAAAGGATACAAACTCTTGAAACATAGAAAAGACTTTTGCTCAAGACTAGGTTTCAAATGTCTGTTTTCTCACCTGAAAGGTCAGCCTCTAAGTCTTTTGCTCTTTGGATCTCTGCTAGGGAAAACAAACAAACAAACCCATATTTTTCTCAATATGGTGGGCGCTATGTTCAGTCTGGTTATCATTTTATAATAAGATTCAAAAACTTCTCATAGAATAGATTAGAGATGAGATAATAAAACTAGCCCTACCTGAATTCATGTCAAAGTCCTTTAAGAAATGAAGTAATGTGGAGAAAGTTCAATATTGAGGACTGTTTTTTTTGTTTTTGTTTTTTTTTTTTTTTTGGTTTTTGGTTTTTGGGTCACACCCGGCAGTGCTCAGGGGTTACTCCTGGCTCCACACTCAGAAATTGCTCCTGGCAGGCACGGGGGACCATATGGGGCACCGGATTCCAACCTATGACCTTTTGCATGAAAGGCAAATGCCTTACCTCCATGCTATCTCCCGGGCCCCAATATTGGGGACTGTTAAGAAAGAAGGAATGACTCATTTCATGGTCATTGTTTTTGTGGTTTCTCTACCAGAAGACCTTAAGGTCAGCTCTGTTAGGGTGTTTTTCTTCATCATTCAGGTCCCAGAGTAGAATACAATACAGAACTTAACTAAACACTGCTGGGGCCAGGTAGAAATCCTCACATGTGTTTGAAGAATTGTACTTTCTTATTTTAAACAGTATTTCCATTAGGAAATTATATTTAATTGATTAATTCATATGTATTCCTTGTATTCCCAATTTTATAAATAATTTCTAGAAGGTAGACTTTGGGAATGAGGTAATTTGTGGTTCTGGGCTCTTTTTTTCTAGGGATTTTAGAGCAAGTGACTGGCTCATAGACATGTGTTCCCTAGATCTATTTGGATGTGTTTGGATGAGATAGAGTAGTCAGACAGGTATAGAGGAGAAAATCCTCACCCTGCTTTTTTTTAAATCTTGTTTCAGAGCAAAAATGAGATACTTATCTGTCCGCTGCTTTTCAGTATGGATATCAAAAACTGTTTTAAAGGTTAGGCTGGTTGACTTTGGGGTGATTTCATAAGTGAGGCACAGAAAGTACCTTTAATGTTGACCTTCATTTGTTTATCAAAGTAAGAAGAGCCTTTGTCTTCATCTACACATTTGCTCTGCCTGGGGTTTCAGAGGAACCTAGTAAGGTATTTCAGCTCAGAAAGAAACAGAAATAATCCTGTAATGTGAAGATGGAGCTTAGTCATCTTAAGGAAGGAAGAGTCCAGAGAAAGTTCGGAAATTTTCTGATCTTAGAAACCATTTCCAAAGCTCAGGAAGGCAGGTTCAAGCCAGGATCCCTGAGCCTGCGGTTTCAGTGCATATGAAAATGCTTGGGGTTCTGTTTCTTGATTGTATTGGAAGGATTGTGTTGGAAGATGGAAGGAGTTTTATAGTTTGGGGAACCCCACACTGTTAATTAGAAGTGGCTCAGTTCTCTTGAAATGTGGCCCTATCATAAAAACTTGGTCCTTCTACTCACAATCTGGGTTTCATAAAGGTTACATACATACAACTGAATATAAAAGATATTAAATACAAAGAATGTATGTTGATACATTTTATGATGATTACTGTTTTTAATATCTAGAACTACTAAATACATATTAGATAAATAATATATCACATGCATCACACATATCCCTATGTGTAAACATTTAGTATCTTTTGACATTTTTGCACTGGAGTTTCCATCACTAATACAATGGAAGAGGAAGATAAGCTTACTCAAAGAGAATGTATTAACAGTATTAATGTCACATGAGTGATAACATTTCAACTATAATCAGGAAGAGGGGAAGGAAATGGGAAAGTGGCTTCCCTCTGGTATTTTTTAATAGTATCTACTTTCATGATTACTTAAATGCCTCTGGCAAATTATATGAACTTGGGGAAGCAAGTCTCTGCCTAACTCCATAGACTCATCTTGAACCTCTGGCCACATTCAAATGAAGACTCGATCATTTCCTCTCTGGAGCACATTTTTCTGACACAATCCCCCTTTCCAAATCCTCATCCTTTTGGGTGAGAAAGTCCTGGATTTGAGGAGGTTGAGTGGGGTGAGAAGGAAGAAGTCTTGAGGTGCCTGAGAAGACAAGCTATTTCTGGCAGATGGAGCAGCATTTATGGAGGCAGAAGGAAGGAGGCTGCGTGCTTGGCCTATTTTAGGGAAATCACAAGTGAATCGTTCAGGATGGGTAATTCCATATAGAAGCCTGTAAGAGAGATGGAAGGGAGAGAAAGGAACAGAGTGAGTTTGTGTGTGTGTGTGTCTGTGTGTCTGTGTGTACACACACGCGTACAGACCTGTATGCATGCATACATCATGCAAACCAGGCAGGCCCTGCTCCCAACTTTGCACTGTAGCCTGCTGCTTCTGCAGGCCCTTTTCACCAGTATTTATAGGTGAATCATGTTTGGGTGGCAGCAAAAATTCATTCTGAGAAAACCTATTTTTTGCTGCATGAAAATATAAATGGATACATTTTTGGAAGTAGGTGTGAAGCATGTGAGCATTTCTAGGATTTTGTTTTGCTTCATGGGATATGCAGACTGAGAGATGAGAGGAATTTGCAAAGATCCTAAAAGGAGATTTGTAAGAGATTGGGAAGCCCAAGACATGGGGAGGACTTTCCAGTAGGAGAATAACAAAGGTGTCTGGTGGAAAAGGGGATGTAGGTCTGCTCTCTCAGCAAAAGCAGACATGAAAACTAGGATCTAGCATATCTGACTTATGTAGGAGTTGACAGACACCACCAAGTTAGCAAGGAGGTGAGAGAGGACAGGGAAAGAGGACAGAGTAAATTTGCTGTCACTGTGGGTACCTATAACTTAAATCTGGAAAAATGAGGTAAAAAAATATGCCTTGGTATAATATCTCCCAGGAGCTAGGAAGATAGAATATTTAGCCCCTTCCATCTCAATTAGTAATGAAAGGCTGCTCTCAAGGAGAAAATAATTTCTAAGTAATGTGGATTCAAAGCAGGATTCCACCACCTGCCAAGAAATCCAGACCTACATTGTAGGCTGTGAATGTGGAATGGAGAAAGATGGGCATTAAAGTAGCACGTGGAGGTCTATAATTCCTACTCTTCTGTTTGGGATGATGTACTGTTTTCTTGTAAAGCACATGAAATCTTCCCTACAGGCTTTGCTTATTGTTTTAGTCTTGGGATGCTGAAGATGATTAAAAGAGTTGCTTTATTTCCTAGTGATCTGAAGTTTGTTTTTAACAGGAGGACTCTTCAAGGAGGCCTGCCTCCCATGGGTTACTCTTCCCCACTGGAGGCCATGGGTCCTCCTTAGTTGCAGTGACAGAAACTCAACTCCAGTTGGTCAAGAGGAGTTGAGGTGTGTGAGAAAGCCCAACCAAGAGGGTTTGGGAATGTGAAAAACTGTCAGGATTGGGGTACAGTTTGATCATGTGTTTATGTGTCATAGCTTCTTTATTAAATAATTTTGAACACTTGGCAGCTTCCAGATTTGGGCTATTAGGAATAGTGCTGCAATAAGCATAGGAGTATAGGTGCCTTTTAACTCTGTAATTCATGTAGATTCAGTAAAAAAGGTTTTCAAAAATTATCAAATACATTTTTGCACTTTCAACTCTCTGTTTTTCTCTGCATTGATTCATTCTATTACACTAAGGTCATTTACAAAAGCTTCAGTTTGTGATTGGTGTTCATATCACCCCAGTAATATAAGGACAACCTCCATACCCCTTAAGCTTGTGTGGCAAGTTCAGTGTGTGTGTGTGTGTGTGTGTGTGTGTGTGTGTGTCTGATCATGGAGGCAGTAGCACTCACATGTTAACAGTCATCATGGCTGAAAATGGGCTCCATTCAATGCACATATTATGGATCAAGAAGAAGTTTGCCAAGATAATGTAGGTGCTGTAGAAAAAAGGAGGGCATAGATATAGCTTGTGCAAGAAAACTCAAGAGACATATCCACTACAAGCAAGAAAATATCTCCCAGATGCTTTGAGTTATAGAGACTTGGCCCTATTTAAAAAGACCTATTGCAATCCAGCATCACAAGTCCTAAATACACACCTTGAGATTGGTCCTCCTTATTGAGTCAAACCTCTGACTTCTTTCCAAAGCTGCTGACTCCAGCTGATGGATGAGAGTCTCGGGGTTTCCAAAGCACTGGATTTCTGTTGACTGCTGTAACCTTGAGCTACAGGCTTTATTGGCAGTATTTAACACAAATCTGTTTTCCATCCTTGTCAGATCCCACTTCAATATGCGCCACAGGAGGAGAAGTCGAATGCTGAATTGATTTCTTTAATGGGGAGTGCTCCGCAGCAGATAGCAACCCTTCTGGAGATGCATTAGTCAGATTACAATTGAATCTTTTCTAGCTAGCTTTGATGGACTCTCCTTTTTGCCAGAAGGATCTGACTCTGATGTCATTCTTAGCCTAGTGCTATTGTTTGGGACTAGAGACTAAGAAGGGTGGGGTTCCACATTTAACCTCTATATCAGAAATTGGACCTTTGCTTTCACTGACAAGACCTAATTTAGGATGTGGAGTCTTGAGACTGCTGAGAATTAGTTTCAAAATGTTTCTTGGCAGTTTGAGCATAATAGTGGCTGGGATTATGTCAATTAGCACTTACTTGGGATTGGATTAGCTGACATTCTTGCCTCTTTGTGGGACTTTTGGGATTATTTTTTGCCATTGTGTCAGGTAATTTTTTTTCTGTTATCTAATGATATTCTGTCTTTTTTTTTATCATGTGGTGAGAGCTATTGGATTTCTATATATAATTTTTGGGTTTTACTATCTATGGTACATTGTCTCACTTGATTCTCATAGTAACCCCAGTGAGCTGAGGTGACATTGATCATTAATGGAAACTGACAAGACTATTGAACTTGTCCTAAGTCCCACAACTAGAATCATTGTGGACTATCAGGATCTGTTTTTAAACCTTTGTTTGAATTCCAAGTTGTTCTTTAGGCTACCACTATATATTTGCATCTATGAAAAGGTATTGTAGCCCCATCCAAGGGCCATCTAGTACATTTCCTGGTTAAATACCTGGATTTATGGTGTTAGACTTTGAAATGTTACACAGGGAGGGAAACAGAGACTATAGGGAATTCTACCACTATCTTCTAGCTGTGCTTGCCATACCAACTCATGAGGCACATCTAGATGATTGGAGGAGGTCTAAATTGATTTTAGGGAAAATTTAGATCAGGGTTGTTGTCTTTCTAACACAATACGTAGATTTTAGAGAAAAACTAATAGGTTTTTCTTATTGGAAATCTTGATCTTTCTTCTCTTCGGTTATTCTTTGTTCTGACTTTTCCAAAGACACTAAAATGGTTTCACACCATTGCAGGATCCCCAAAATAACTTACTCTTTCATTGCCTCAGATCCTTCATCTGTATTATGAAATCAATAATCAGTAATGTTTCTAACTACACAGCATAGCTTGTAATGATTTAATTTAGTGGTACATATTAAAAATGTGAACTATCAGCTGCAATCATTTAATTTTATTTGGCTGGGATTCTACTTTTTTGTAGTTCTCAAAAGAAGAGGGATCAGCTCCTTCTTGCGCCAGAAACAAGTTACCTTGGGAGAGATTTGAATCAGAAAACCAAGATCCGTGGACCAGATTGACAAGCTCAGAAACAACTTACAAAGGGAGAGTAAAGTTCAGTCTTGCAGTTAGGTTGATCTAGCTGTAGACAAGAAACAGTAATTGAAGTTGGCTGTTAGTACTTGGAAAATTCAATAAGAAATGATGGGGAGACATATAAGGCTGGCAAAAAAAAATATGATGAACCTGTCATTGGATATTAGAGACTAAACCACACACAGTTTAGAGACTATGCTTTGTAAGCAAGATTATGAAGGGTGAGTTGAGGTTCCAGTGCTATACCTGTGTAGCAAAGGACTTCAAAACTCAATGTATAGAACTGTCATGTTGCTAGGTTTATAGATTCTGTGTGTTAGGTTAGGTATTAGGGAGGATTTTCCTGATGTGTAGGCCTCATCTGGGAAGAAGACTGTGGGGTGACACAATGATTCAAAGCCAGAACCATCTGGAGGCAGCTTCACTCACATGTCTAGGGGTGATGCCAGTTGCAGCTGGGAGCTCAGCTGGGGTGTCAGGCAGAACACCTACATGTGTCATTTTCATATGCAGTTCCCCTGGAACTAGTTTGGGATTATCAGAGGAGTGTGGTTCTAGGAATAGGGATAGAGCATCACTGCAAATCAGGTAGACAGATATGCATGGCATTTTCTTTATCAACCCTTTAAGTCACAGTTTTCCACATAGACTAGGATCAGGAGGAGGGAACACAAATCTCACCCTGTCATAGAGGGACATCAGAGTGGAAGCTTATGGGGTGGAAGGTATGGTTGGGAACATCTTTGGGAGACCCAATCTGCTCTAAGAGTTTACAGTTCTACTTAATTATTAGCGTTGATTCTTTGGACTGAGACTATTGACTTTACTACTGAGGCTGCACTTACTGGCTCTTTGATGGTGAATGAGCTTCTAAACTCACCAGACCTTAGCTCTGACATCTGTGAAATGGGATTACAAATGATGTGGATTCTATTATATCATTCATGGAGAAGATGAAATGAACAAAGAACATGAAACAGTACCCAGAAGTACCCAAAACAGTACTGGGCACAAGTTTAATAGCAACTAAAAATGAGCTTTGAGGCGAAGACTCTGGCATAGGCAATAGGCACAGGCATAGGCATAGGCAATCCTCCAAGAACATCTCAACAATTCAGAGCTCAAGCCAAGGATCAAGGTCAGTGGTCCTCAAACTACAGCCCATGGGCCACATACTGTATTTGTTCCCATTTTGTTTCTTCACTTCAAAATAAGATATATGCAGTGTGCATAGGAATTTGTTCGTAGTTTTTGTTTTTACTATAGTCTGGCCTCCAACGATCTGAGGGACAGTGAACTGGCACCCTGTTTAAAAAGTTTGAGGATCCCTGGTTTAGGCCAATCTATTAGACTTTATGTTTGAGACTGATGTGGAATTGAAACTGGAGTTGATCCTAGAGGTGAGGCCATTGTCTGAGAGGTAGACAGGAGATTGAAGCTACTGAATCTTGTAGGGAGAGCTAGGCTCCATGCAAGGGTACAATAATGGAGCTAATGCAGTCTCCTTAATAAAAGTAGGCTTGTCCCCGCCCGCTCCCCACTTTCATTTTTCTTTTTATTGAGTCTCTATATGTCTAATTGTGCTTCATCTTCCTTGTTAGCAAAAGGAATCAAGTACAGTTGTAGTGACTGTGAATGACAAAAGCCTAAGACATTAGGGTCAAAACATGTCCAACTCTATTTGGAGACCCCATAAGTTGAAATAGAGGAGGGAGCACTGACTCACAGAGTGACTACCACAGATCCTATGAAGCTATCCTGGAGAAGAGAGAACTCCCTGGTTTCAGGTGACAGCATCACCATACAGATCATTCGGACCAGCTTAATCTAAAGAACTAAATACAAACTAAGTAAATAAAGATATTTATTCCTGTCCCTAGAAAGTCCAGGAGGAGAATGAGTGTCTGATTCAAGTGATGCTATTCAAATCTTTCATTCTTTAGGGATACTTCTCTTATTTATTTACTTTTACGTGTTGGGCCTATTCTTAGTGAGCATAAGTCCATTCATTAATTGACCAGATACTTATGAGGACTTCAACTAGGTCTGTGTTAGTGAAAGTAGCCAGGAATAAGATTATTCCTGATCTCATGGAATTTATTTTTAGAGAAGAAAGATGAAATAAGGGGACAAATGAAAGTGTGTGTGGGTACCGCTACGTTAAATTCATAGTGCATGGTGATAATGAAGTGGGATATAGCAGTTAAAGAGATGTCTCAGGAAATTTCTCAGTCATACATGTGACAAGAAACCTGCAGTCATATGAAGAGCTGATGTAGGGGATGAGTGATACAGGAAAATTAATTGAGTGACTGTCTCATGGAAGAGAGAAAAGGCTGGTATGGGATTATGACCAAGGTAATGATTTGCCATTTAGTTTCATTGTACTAAAAAGCCATTAGTAATTTGGGGGTAGGGGACTGGCTCACATCCAGCAATTCTCAGAAATGATGCCTGGCAAACTCGGGACATATGGAACACTAGGAAACAAACCTAGGTTAGCCTCATACAAGGCCCTACTCATTGTCCTATTGCTCTGGTTCCTCAAATACCTTTTCACATACACTCTTGTAAAGACTAGCAACATCTTCTAAATTGGTATTTCTCAATTTTTTTCTCTCTGTAGATCTCTTCTGACCTTGTTCTTTCTGTGTCCCTTCTATCCTAAAAATTGACTCTCTAATCTGATAGCATGGGTCCTCTGTTAATGCAATTATCTTCTGTGTCCTTTTTAACCATGTTGAGGAGCTATGAAGATCTTTATGGCCTCCATTTGTGAGATGCTATTCCAAACAATCTCAATATGTTCTAGACAAGAACCCAGTTTCATTGCCATTCTAGGTATGAGTGTCATCAGCTTTTCAAATGTTCTGTTTCTGGCAATGGAGGTTGACTCCTAGTATTCCTGGAGTAAATTTTGATTTTTCAGCCTAATTTAGGCTGAAATAAAGCAGGCTAGTATGCAAATGGCATTGCTCCCAGCTTTAGACAAAGAAACCACTGTTAGATAAATTATTTTTGTTTGTGGGGCAAGGTGAGCCAAAACGGCAGCTTGAAAAGCAGAATGAGAAAATTCAAGGTAAGAAATAATCCTGGAGTTTTGGAACTGTGATAGTCTGTAGTTTTTAGGCTTCTCTCTTATTTACAGAAAGGAAAGTAGGTCAGAATATTACTCCTGCATGATCCACACTAACCTCCAATGTGGAGTTCATCATGTGTCATAACTATATATTGAGCACCTGAATACCAGTCGTTGCATGTAGAAATTTTTATACAGGTAGCAAAATTCTCTGAATACCCGAGAAAGACATGAGGAAAGCTGGAATGGAAAAAGGTGGTCAAGGACATGACAATTATTGAGCAAGATAGTTGATGGGTGAGGCTGTGTGTGTGAGACAAAGAGAGAGGGAGCAAAAAAGAGAAAGAGAGAGAGAAAGAGAGCTCTGTAGGAGCTATGCATACAAAGGAAAGCAACAGAGTTTGAAAAGATGGAGTGATGCAAGTTTAAATATGACTGGGAGAAAAGAAAAAGGATAAATGAAACATAGCCAGATATTAAGTTTGGTCAATAGACACGGATCAGGCAATGTAGGGCTGGATACTGTGGATGAGGTCAGTAGGGAATGATGGAGAGTTTCACTTGTGGGTAGTGACATGATTGGAATTGTGTTTTAGGAAGATGCTGCTGCTGCTGCTGCTGCTGCTGCTGCTGCTGATAAATCCATAGAGGGTGCACTAGAGACAGGGTAACTTCAGGATGAGAATGTTTGGAGAATGAGCAGTGGACCAGGAAAGACTGCAAAAATCCAGTTCTGCCACAGTGTCTTATTTGAGGCATCTCGAAACAATTTACAACACAGTAGATGCTTCAGCAACGGAAACTTCTCATTTCTGAAACCATCCCCATTCACAGATTCAGGTGCCCGTTGTAATCCATGGTTATTGAGGTTCTCTACCTGGTTCAATCAGCTCCCTTCTCACAAAGTGAGGGGACAGAGATACCCACAGACAGACAGACAAAGTGATCACCTCTCTCCTTCCTCTTCTTTTAAGGGCAGTAATCTCATTCCTGCATAAACCCTCATGGCCTTTTCCAAAAGCCCCACTTTTCCATTAAGACACGAGTCTCTGATAGGTGAATTTTGGACAGGTACAAGCATTGAATCACTCATGAAGCCAAGAGGATAGAAGGATGAGATGGAAAAGGGGGTGATGGGATAAAGTTAGCATCTTTAATGAGGAGTGCTTTAATTCTGACATGTGGTGGGCTAGGTTTTGCACCCCATAACCCTTTGAGATTCACTGCAGACCAGAAGAATCTTAGAATTTTCTTAGAAGCACCACCCCCTTACACGGGATTTACACCAGTGTGCCTCCTCCTGCAATTCATCCAACTTATCGAAGGAGAGACGCATTCCTGAGAAGTGCAGTGTTGGTCTTGGGTGATAGATTCAACATAGCCAAGTTAAAAATAATACTAAGGTGTTTCACTTGACCTTTCACCCCTCATTCTACCCCTATACTCCAGGTCTCTTGACCCATTGTTCTTTGGGGTCAGTGTCTGGGCTGCTCCAACATGGTTGAAATCCCAGATTGACTCTTTGCAGGAGATGTAATTACAAGCAAGTTTTCTATTTCCCCTGAGCTCCAGTCTCTGGGCAGTACAGTAATGAGAGGGAAAGAAGGCTGAAAGTGGGGAGGGAATGAGGGCGAGGTCCCCATGGAACTTGCTGAGTTAGTCTCCCCTTTCTTTTGTCTAGTCTTCCTTTCGCTTTGCCTGGTGCAGTTCTGCATTATATTCTTGGGAGCCTGCCTCACTGTCTCATTCTGTGACTGATTGTTCTTTAGACCATGATTTCTGGATCTTTTTTTTTTTAAGTTTTGGTTCTTTTTTTTTTTTTTCATCTCATTTTAGCTGATGAGAACTCTTGCTCTGTGTGACAGCTGATAGCCAGAAAATGACAAGGTGCCTCATTTGGGACACAATGAGCTTGGGGATTTTTATCTGTGTGTTCACAGTGTTCATCTGAGTAAGTCTGTGCAGGACACACCTGGCAGTATGTCATAGTAAGCTTGGGACTCAGACAGCCCAAGGGGGGGGGGGCATTTCTCCTACCCTGGCACAAAGAAACCAGTAGTTTCTTTTTTAAACATCTTTAATCCTCCAATTTCTTTATCTTCAATGAATGGATAATTTGTTTAACTTATCAAACTTCATAGTCCAGTCTCCCACCCTAGGACTTTTTTTTTTTGGTCACAAAGCAAATAGTGATATAGACGGTCCTAATAGTCCTCCGGTAGTTAATATGCATTTTATGTGTCAGATGAGTTTCTAAGTGCTTTGCATATACTAGCTCATATACTCTTCAACTAAATCTTTGCAAAACAGATGGGCTTGTTCTTTTCTGCACAAATAACTCTCTATTCTAGATTGATATTTCCCAAACCCCCTCTTTCCTTTTTGTACATCACCACCTAGATTTTATGACAGAGGATTGACACAGTGGATAATCTAGATGAATTTTGTCATATTATATTCTAGCTCTGCCATTATTTACTCAAGCCCTTTCCATAAATTAACTTCTCTCTGAACAAAATAAGGAATAAAATCAAAGAAATGATTTCTTGCCTTCAAATACACAGAGTCATGTGCCATTCAAAGATAACTATAAGCATAGATTTCATGCAAACAAAAGTGTCATTAAGTCCTCCTTAGGGACAATGTTGAGGCTTTCTGCCTAATGCCTGTGTATTTTGTGTTAACATGGGATGTTTCTAAAAGTCAGAGAGATGTTAAAGTTCAAGCAACACCAAAAGATGGTTTTCTCCTGGATACATGAATTTATTTGAAGAAGGCCTTTTAAGGCCATGCAGTGTTCCTGAAGATTTTTGTCCTTCAAATAATATGCATTAAAGCAGTTCATTACTTTGTAAAATACTTCTGGAGAATCTAAGACACAGGGTCACCGTGACCTGCTGGATTGTCTCTATGTCTCTACTTGCTCTCATGGTTTTCTTTTTTTTTTTTTTTGGTTTTTGGTTTTTGGGTCACACCCGGCAGTGCTCAGGGGTTACTCCTGGCTCCATGCTCAGAAATTGCTCCTGGCAGGCAAGGGGGACCATATGGGGCACCGGGATTCGAACCGATGACCTTTTGCATGAAAGGCCTTACCTCCATGCTATCTCCCGGGCCCCTCATGGTTTTCTCTTGCTAACTCCAGTCTCCTTCCTTCTTCAACATCTGCTTCTTCTTCTCTCTGATTTCTCATTGTCCTGTGACTTGGAAAACGTCTTTCCTCACCAGGAGCCTCAATACTTGATAGTCCTTCCTTAGGTTGCTCGATGGTACCTTTTCTTTTCTTTTATTCTCTTTTTTTTAAAAATAATTTTTATTGAGACCAATGTGAATTACAAGTCTTTCATAGTTGTATTTCAGGTACATAGTGACAGCGAATTAGGGCCATTCCCACCATCAGTATTGACCTCCCTCCACCATCTTTCCTAGCATGCCTCCCGTACCTCTATCCTTAGCTCTCTGGACAGCTAGTATAACAGACCCCTTTTGTGTGTATAACTTGTTGTAGTTTGGGTTTCTTGATTCTATTGTTGTTGACTTGGTTTGGGTATTTAGATTTGACCATTTTTTATTTCCACTCAATGCTCCTGAGACCACTTTATCTACTGGATTTATCTACTTTTTTTTTCTTAGCCTGTAGGAAGACATACAAGTATGAGGCAGAAGAAGATGATTCATGTTCCATGGTTCTGTAAGAAAAAAAAAGTGGGTAGGAGCCCATGTCTAGAAGCTATAAATATAAATAAAATTAAAAGAAGAAAGAAGAAAAATAATAAGAATATATAAATAAATAATTAAAATGGGGTTATATCAGCAAGTTTTTGTTTTTTTGTATAGGCACAGTAAATATTGGGGAAATTAGAAAGGAAATTCTTTTAGCTTAAGAGATACTGGGTGTCTCTATCCTTGGAGCATACTGTCATGAGATCAACTACAGACTCCAGACAGGCTCTGGATATATTAGTTGTCAAACCCTAAAGTCTTTCTTTATGGTGCCAGGAAATGTTCTACATAATAATGGTTGTCAAACTCAGTCCTCTGTAATTAGAGATCTTGATTTTTGCACAGATCCTAGGATGTATCCTATGATAGAGTCATTCTTTATGGTTCCAGGAAAAGTTCTGCTCAGTCATGATTGTCAAAGTCAGACTTCTGTAATTATTGATCTTGGTTTTTGCACAGATCCTAGGATGGTGGGTAGTCTGATTTCATCTCACCATTAGGTGCTGAGGAAGGACAACCTTCCCTTAGATCCAGATTGTTACCGTTTACTCGTCATCAGGGTGTCATATGAACTTACTTTGGCTTAAGCTTGTGCCAGAACAGTATTAGGACCTTCCTGGGGTTCAGAGGATTGATTCTTGGTGTTGATGCAGATAAATGTGCTAGTTCTATGGTTGGGATTGGACAGTCACTGCCTCATCACTTGAGATCTAAGTTGAGTCCTCATGACAAATGTTCAGGGTGGAAGAAGCCCCTATGTTGTAAAATTTATGGGTTCTTATCCCTAGTAGATAAGAATTTGATTCTATATGTAAGATTCCCCCATTTTAGTGTGCCTATGCAAAAAGAAACAATGCCATATTATATTATTAGTGCTTTGGGAGTAAAAGTGACAAGCTATACAATCTCTCTGCCCTGGTTTTGACCTGAGCTCTTATCCCAAGCAAGATTTTTTTCTACTAGAATGTCTTACTAAGCAAACCCAAAACAAGCAAAAAAAGAAAAAAATTAGATGGAGGAGACTCCTTCTACATATGGAAATAAACACACAAAGAGTTATAATTATTTTTGTTTTGTTTTGGGGCCATACCTGGTGACTCTCAGAGGTTACTCCTGGCTACATGCTCAGAAATCGCTCCAGACTTGGAGTACCATATGGGACACCAGTATATCGAACCATGGTCCGTCCCATGTTAGCACATGCAAGGCAAACACCCTACTGCTTGCACCACTGCTCTGGCTCCTAAGAATTATAATTATTAAGGAAATAAACATACAAAAATATCAATATCCCCATTAAGTCTTTTGAGATAATCTGGGGGGATAAGCTCTAGGGCACATTTTTGTCTTGCACCATGGTCTTATGAAGTCTAAGAAATGTTTGCAGCAATAAGGGATCAGGTAGTATCCTCGAGCTGGGGATCCCTTCAGAGCTGAAAGTGGTAGCAAATAACAGTCCACATTGAGGGGATATGGAAGGAAAAGGGGCACATAAAATAAGTCAGCAGGAGTAGTGGCTGCAGCTTCTAGCTTGGGCATGAAATGGGGGACTGAGAGGATGTCCTTTCTCTTTGAGAGCTAAGTGGCATGGTCTACGTTCTTAAAGAGTTAGGAACTGGAAATAGAGAGGGTTAAATAGGGAGAGATAACTGATGGGGACTGAGAGGGTGATAGGACAGAAAGAGTTTTGTAAGGTGGTGAATGGGAGCAGGGGAAGGAGGGATTATATATGAGGAGCATATACAATATAGGAAGGGATTATTTATAATATAGATTAGGCAAACATAGAGGAGTCCACTGTAAACACACTAATACCAACTTATAGATAGATATTAGAGATCTATCCATAGGTTGGAGGCCTAACTCTTATAGGATGGATCAGAGTGCTTACAAAAATAAAATAAATTTAGAAAATAAATAAAAGAAATAAATAAAAAAATTAAAAAACAAAACAAAACAAATGGGGCCGACAAATCAGAGGAGAACGTTTTTTTTTTTTTTTAGTTTCTAGGCACTTAATCAACAATGGGGCTAAACATTGCTAGATGAAGCTTTCAGGATTATATTGTACATAGAACGTTTTAAGGTAACCATAATTTTCACATCTAGAGTACTAAACAATATGATAGTGAGCAGTATAAGAGAAATCTACCCTATATAGTATCATCTACCATGTTTGTGTCCATGATACCTTTTCAAGCAAATCTTTCTAAACTCCAATAAAGAGTAGGTCAAATCCTTCTCTATTCCCAACATAAATATGGTTCTATCTCAGTTATCATCCTGGCATTAGTTAACAATTAATGGAAGTTTCTGGTACTCTAACAATTAATAGATTGGCAATCCTCAGATATCATAAAAGTTCTCAAAATATCTTCATAATTTTTCTCATGGCCCAGAAACTTAAGTTTTACTAGCATACCTGGACCCATGGAGTGAGCACCAGTAATCCAGTCCTGTTCAATGAGATGTCAGGATAAATCTGTGAAATGCCTTCTATCTTTTGCTTCTTATTGGTAAGTAAGTGCCACATGGGGGAATCATCTGCCTTCTTCCTGCTTAAAGGTAATGTAATAATTTGTTTAGTGTCAAACTCACCCTGTTTAGACAACTTCAGGCTTATAAATGATAAATTGACATGTTAAGGAAATTGGAGAAAGTTACAGCTATCTTATACCTGTAACTGTATAAGCTGATCAAAACTTCCTGACAATGCTAAGACCAACAACTTGCCAAAGTCTTAACAGTTAGTATGTTTCTTCATGATTTTAGTTAACACTATCCAGAAATTCCATTACTTACAGTTAAGTGCAGTTTTAACAGTGTTTCTGCACCAGTCTCCATACCTTCTTGAATTATGAGCAACTACTTGGTGTGAATGAAGTGTTTGTCTTTCAAATCCCCTCATATAGGCCTTGGTACATGGCAGTATGGAGTGATGGCACAAGAAGTAGCTAAAATAACAGCAAGCAGCAGCAGCAGTGTCAAACCAAAACAAAATGGAAGAAAAAAAAAGAGCTGATATTTATTCTAACTCTGTGTCTGTTCCAGAGGCTGTATCCTTCTCCACTATAATATAATTCTGGTCACTGATCAAAGTGGAATGAATGAATAAATAAACAAATAACTTACCAGCAGGAGGATTTCCAGAAATTGGCTCTGGTGCCAATTTTGCTGTGTAATTTTATTAGAATTTATATGAGGATTTACAAAATGAGACTGTCATTTGTTCAATATTTTGTTTCAATTTTTTCTTCATTTCCTTTATCCTAACCCATGGATATGTGTACTCTTAAGCTTTCAGGGAAGCACTGGAGGGAGAAAATTAGGCAGATTCCAATCCTCTTGTGGGCTGATGTGTTAGGTCTGTGGATGAATGTGGATCCACAACCCTAGAGTAGAGCTATTAAAAGAGAGAAGTTGTGGAGATACTGCATGTTGCAGAGCACCTGATGAGTCCCTGGAGCCTAGAAGATTATTACCTGTTTAAGGACACTAGAGAATTTTGCATTGGCACTGGCTCTGTTTATCTGAGAACCCTGGAGTGTCAGGTGTGGAGCTATCAAGTGGGATCTGGGGGTGGAGCTCTGGCTTTCTTTAGTGCAGGTAGTCCTTTATAAAGAGGAACTATTTCCCATGCTTCCTTGCAGAGCAAAGATACTAAGACAGAATTTCTTCATGGTCCTGAAAACATTTCACTAATCTTTGATGAGGAGTTGTAGGTAGTCTGTGGGGGTCTCTCAAATGATGAAGTGATACAAGAACTGCACTTCATGTCTGCAGAGATTTAACTAACCCCTGAGAGCAGAAAGTGGGTTACCCAAGGCCAGCTTCTGAGTCATAGGAAAGATTCAGCAATGTTCTTTGTTTTTCCCTCTCATTCCCTATTCTCACACAGAAGAGCTGTTTCAACACTTCTTTTGAAATGTTAACCTTTTAATCAAAGTTGTCCTGAAAAGTCTTTGATTTCCTACTGTCATTTTTACCCCTTGTTTTTTCCTTGCTCCTGCAAAGGAATAGACTTCTTTAGAGATTTGGGAAATACCAAAGAATGGGTATAACCTGCAATACATAGTTTGGATAAACAAATATATTGTATTATATTACGTATTATTTTATGTACCTTTTTCAGCTATACCTGGCATATCTCTATAACACTTCTTTTTCATATATCTCTCTGTCTCTTTCCTTCATTTACCTCACTCTTTGGCTTTTTTTTTTACCATAACCAATGAGGCCGATTGGATACTTTGGGTTCCATGCTTTAGGATTTGCTCATGGTGGGACTCAGGAGATTCATACATTGTATGAGCATTCAAAGCATATGCTCCAGCCTGTCAAATGCTCTTTCTGTCCCTTTACTCTACCACACTGTATGGAAATAAATTAGTTTTTCTTCCCTTACCCTGCATCCTCTCTTTTTTTCCCAGTTAATTCTGACCCAATACTTTCTAATCCAGTGGAGATATCTGGAAGTAAGAAAATTATCAGGGGCCCGGGAGATAGCATGGAGGTAAGGCATTTACCTTTCATGCAATAGGTCATCGGTTTGAATCCAGGTACCCCATATGGTCCCCCGTGCCTGCCAGGAGCAATTTCTGA
>PVKC010008088.1:0-28598 GCA_004027635.1 Crocidura indochinensis | reverse complement strand
GGAGAAAGCCTTCGACATTGGGGCCACCCCAGGCCCCATGCCCGGGAGTTGCAGACTCACGATCCAACCACGTTTCCGTGGAGAATCAGCAGCCAGGATTCACCTGAACTCCTCCCTAGCCCTCCCACCTTGCACAGCGGCAAGGGCGGGAAAAACTTGGGATTCCCCTCCCAGAAGGGCCATCCGACACCCACCTTTTCTGGCAGCCTGGCGACCACCCCAGGAGGCCCTGGAGGCTGGGGGTGGGCAGGAGGGGTGCAGCTGGGAGCCTACCAAGGCTCCAGGCCTGCTTGGGGCTATTTTTATCTTACATGAAAATACTTGCAGTCCATCTTTTTTCCAAGGAGACAGGAACATAGATTTATATCCCTGATTTTTTTTTGGGGGGGGGGGCGGCACACCCAGTGATGCTCAGGGGTTATTCCTGGCTTTGCGCTCAGAAATGGCTCCTGACTTGGGGACCATATGAAATGCTGGGGATCAAACTGAGATCTGTCCTGGATCAGACACACAAGGCAAATGCCCTACCACTGTGCTACTGCTATCACTCTGGCCTCATATATCCCTGATTTTTTAAAAACATTTTTATTATTATTTATTTATTTTAGAAACCGTTTGTTTCAATTTTATTTTTTAAAGATTATTTTTTAACAATCAAACAATGTTTTTTTTAAGAGTTAGTAACCATACCAGGGCTTCAGATGAAATAGTCTCTGTGACTTGCAAAATGGATAGATGGAAAAGCAAACCTTCAAAAAGAAAATAAAAACTGTATAAGCTTTGATTTGAGGGAACCTAACTTCAGTTTTAGCACTACCCCCTTCATTTCTTTCATTCTACAATTTGCATCCGAGGATAGGATGATCAAAACAGTAAGAATTAGATATGTACTGAGCTCTTTGGGGCCAAGCACTGTTTTAATATGTTCATTCAATATTTACATTGTAAGGTAGATACTCTATTATTAACATTTACAGTTGGGAGAACAAAAGCAGAGGGAGCTCGTGTTTCTAATAAAATGTAAAGCAAACTAACAAAAAACTAACATAAAATAAACCTAGTAATGAGTAGTCAAAATTCCTATCAAATTCAGTTCAACACCAAGTTCAGATAAATGTATTTTTGGAAAATATATAGTTTGTGTTTGAGTCCTACTTTTAACAAAAGACTGCCACAGTTAGTGTTGAAAACATGTTTGATAGATGAATGTGGCTTCTATATATTTGACTTTTGAAACATTTCTGTTTCAAAATATTTATTATTTATATACCCCAATCACAAGTCTAATTTCTCACTTCTATATTCCCCAGTAAATTCTCTTATCAATGTCCACTAGTTTTTCTTTTTGCTTTGTTTTATTCATTCATCCATATTATATTTCTATCTTGTGCACATAGATAAAATTATCCCATTCTTGTCTTTTCCTCCTGATTGATTTTGCTTTGCATAATTCTCTTAATCACCTATTTTGTTGGGAGTAAAAAATTCATCCATAGTTTATAACTCTTTAAATATACTATTTTATCTTTACCCAATCATCTGTAAGTTGATTTGGTTGCTTCCATATGTTAGCTATTGTAAATAATGCTGCAATAAACGTTGGGTGGATATATAACTTCCTGTCAGAACAGGAATGGAAATATTTCTTTACTAAGTAGACAAGTGCTGAGGGCTGACTAGAAGACAGAAAAACCTCTGACTGTGACAAATTCATAGTTTAAAAAGAATCATATTAAAACATCGTGATTTACAGAGTTATTCATAGTTGAGTTTTAGAGTACAACCTTACAGCAATGATCCCATCACCAGTGCCATCTTCCTTCCACCAGTGTCCCCTTAGTTCTCTTCCATCCCCCAGCCTGTCTATTGGCAGGCTCATTCGTAAGTTCGGTTGTTATCATTTCTATCTCATGTTTCCAATGTTGTTAGTTTTGTGAAATTTATGTACAGCTCTACTAATTCTCTATATCACTAATGTACCTGAGGCCCTATACTGCTGCCCACTCTCCATTACTTCCTATCCTCCTCCTCCTCCTCCTCCTCCTCTTCCTCCTCTTCTTCTTCTTCTTCTTCTTCTTCTTCTTCTTCTTCTTCTTCTTCTTCTTCTTCTTCTTCCTCCTCCTCCTCCTCCTCCTCCTCCTCCATAGATTTCTTTTCCTTTCTCTCTAGATTCTGTGGTAATAGGTGATCTCTAAATGGAGGGGGGTGAGGGGTTAACACCCCAAACCACCAGTTAGTAAGATGCTGGAAACCACGGTTGGCAAAACAGGACTGTAGTCCCTAGGGCTCTCCTTATATCTGTGTAAAGAGATTGTGAAGAAACAAAATATTTTTGCCTGTAAGTTCAATGAGAGAGGCCATCAAGATCATAAAAACATATTCATCATGAGAAATTTCTTATACAATATATGAAGCTCTTCTGTTGAGAAAAGGTGGAATGCACATTATTTTAAGTATATTAGAGTTAGCTTGTGTTTCTTTAAGGTGCCAGGAAATTACAGACTCATTTGTAGTGCTTGGTATAACTCAATGTTTTAATTTTTGAATATAACAACACCCCAGATAAAGCAATGAGCCAGCGCTAGTGATACCTCTCTTCTGTTAGAAGAGATTTGGTAGGGATGACCTTGGCAAAGTAACTTTGTTTTCCATGAGTGGAGCTTGCCAGTTGCACGAGTAGATATTGGAACCTGGCTGTGGTCTCAGCCTATTGCAGTCGGTGCCTTCTGTTTAGATGATGTACTTCGACCAAATTCTATTCCTTAGGTTCTGGACAAAAGCCTTGGCAAACCCCCACATGCATCTGAACTTTCATAAAGGGAGCCATTAACACCTCATTTATCACCCATCACATCCTTCCCTAAGGACAAGGAAAATATCCTGTCTTGGGATCAGCGCTGGGAGAGAGGGAAATAGGCCATTGGAGACTCCCTATTTGTCTACTGACCCAAAAGATACCTTTTGCTTTATTTTTATTAATGTTCTGATTAATAGGATCAGTCTGTTTTAGTGGATTCTGACACTAAATCGATGCTGTTTCTAATTTCTCTGAATAATATGGGATCCATATTTAGATTTACTCTATTTTCTGCCAACGTTAAGGAAGTTGACAGAAGCTAACTAACCACATGGCTTCTTCCCCAGGTTTTGAAAAAGATACTCTGGCAAGCTGTAGCTTGCGAGGCAGGACTCTTTCCACAAACTTCTGAAGATCCTGGCACTGTTCTTCCTGTGATGGAGAACTTGATGCTCTTTTATAGTTATAGTCTGAAAGAGAGAGCTGATTTTGTATTCTGCCAGGTTTAGCCTCTTTAGTTCCTTCTCTGTCAGAATATTCAGCAAGTTCTACATTGAAATCTTTTGTCCAGTTGCCTGACCGTTAATTGTATCATCATTGCTTAACAGTGAGCCTCCAATTAACTTCCTAGAAGTTCTTCTTAAGAATTTATCATTGCAGGGGGGGACTGGAGAGATGGCATGAAGGTAGAGTGTTTGCTTTGCATGTAGAAGGGTGGTGGTTCAAATCCCAGCATCCCATATGGTTACTCGAGCCTACCAGGAGTGATTTCTGATCATAGAGCCAAGAGTAACCCCTGAGCACAGCTGGGTGTGACCCAAAAACCAAAAAAAAAAAAAAATGAATTTATCATTGCGATTTCTTGAAAGGTTAAACTTTCTTATTAATGTGATTTCATTAAGATTATTTCCCTTTTTAAGATTTGCTATCAACTCTTCTACCAAGGCTTTCATGTTTAACATGACCTTTTATTATTTACCCTCAATGTTTCAAATGTTCCTACCATAATTGTCTTGCCTTTTATCCCCCCAGCCTATGCAGATTGGAGAAGATCAAGTAACTTCAGAGATGCTGCTACCATAATTCTAATCCTACCATAATCCTAATCCAAACCAATTGTAAATACAATTATTATTATTATAGGTCTGCTTTTCACTTCTTACCAAATCTTTGCTTGACCTTTCTTAGATAAGTTCCTGATTATGAATCCTGGGTGATATAGAACTGCATCCTATTTTTGCAAACCTTGTGGTCTTGTGGGAGCTCTTTATTACCCTGCTTTAATCAGGACAGGCCAAATGATGCCACCATAATAAATGATCTCCAACTTTCATGGGCTTGAAACAAGACTTGCTCAAGCAAAGTCTGATACAGAGCTGGCAACTCTCCAATACAGCTGTTGTCCCTGTGATGGCTCAGCACTGCTGCCACATTTATGCTGGTTTTCGTGATCAGTATGGCAAAAGAGAAGTGGGTGGTGGGTTAAGCATCAACATTTAAACATTCCTACTCACAAGTAACACACAACTCTTCCACCCACACTCACTGACCAAAACTTATTTGGTCACAGCTAATATCAACATGGCAGAACATAACTACCAACATGTATCCATAAAGAGAGTAGAACAGGATATTGGGAGACAAGAGTCATACTGTGTTCTCTGACTCTCATTACCCACTATCCTAGTGAAAGCATTAGAATAATCTCAAAGCATTGTTGACAAAGTCAGGAAGCTCACGTCTACAGAATGCGTTGGATTCAAATGATAAAAACTGAAGCAATGAACAACTTTTAATATGTACTGCATTTTTTTATTAAACACAGTAACAAGAACACCATTTACCTTTATTCTATATAAAAGTAAAAAAGAAAAATCATTAAAAGTCTTGATATATTTCCAATATATACAAATATAATTAAGGATAATCATTTGAGTTATTGGAGTTCAGGACATAATTTGGGTGAGAAGCTCACAATCACAAATATAAAAATGATTATCTCTAGTTGCAGACTTATGAGTAATTACTTCTTCACAGATTTTTATTTTATTTTGGGTGGGTTTGGGTTTTTGAGCCACACCTGGTGACCTTCAGGGGTTACTTCTGGCTATGTGCTCAGAAATCGCTTCTGGCTTAGGGGACCATATGAGACACTGGGATCAAACTGAGGTCCATCCTGTCTATCCTATGTCAGTCTCGTGCAAGGAAAACGTCCTACCACTGAGCTATTGTTAGGCCCCAAATTTTTATTTTTTTAAATTTTCTACCAGGACTACACATTAATAGTAACAACTTACTGCATGCTATTTTAAATTTGGCATTAAGTTTAGAAAACTGAAACACAGAGAAACTAAGTCAACTTGCCCAAATAATGTATAACATAGTCTAATTTATAGATAAATTAGAAAATGATGGCTATAACTGAAAAATTTGGCAACATGTTCATGACCTCGATATTAGTGTAGAGTAAAGTATGTGCCAGTTACTTCCAGAACTTTATAACCAAAATGAAAAGTACAGCCACAGGATTTTACAACTTGTGTAAATATATACACACACAAATATAGGTGTAAAAAACTACAGCCCAGGGGGCCGGGCGGTGGCGCTGAAGATAAGGTGCCTGCCTTGCCTGCGCTAGTCTAGGACGGACCTCGGTTCGATCCTCCGGTTCCCCATATGGTCCCCCGTGCCTGCCAGGAGCGACTTCTGAGCGAATAGTCAGGAGTAACCCCTGAGCGTCACTGGGTGTGGCCCAAAAACCAAAAAAAAAAAAAAAAATACAGCCCTATCATGGTAAGAGAAGGTTAAGCTACTATGCACAGATGAAAGTTTATGATACAAGTCAAAATATTAAGGACAATTATTCCAGGGCAAGTATAAAGTATTTCTTTCTAATCAGGGTCTGTCATAAAATAACTATTTGATAATTATTTTGCTGTGAGTTAATAAACAGAATTTAATGTTACTCATGAGAATACAAAAATCCAGAGAAGTTGTTTAACTTTTTAGAAGTGCCCAGCTATGGGCAAGAGTGATACTACGATAGGTTGGGCACTTGTTTTATACACAGTCAAGAGTCTGGTTTGATCCCTGGCATCCCATTTGGTTCCCAGAGTCCCAGAAAGGACTACTGAGCAATATGTAAGATAAGCACCTTGGGTATGTCCCAAATACAAAAAACTAATTAAAACATAAAGCAAATAACAAACAAGAACTACACAGCTGGTTTGTGGGTGAAACTGAAACTGTGTACCTGTTTCTCTTGGAGACCATGACACCAAACTCACCAGAGATATAAATCCTGTTAGCCTGATTTATTCTGCACACCAGTGACTAAAATGATTTTCATCAAGGCCATCCTGGACCACCGGGTTGCTTATTTTGATAACACTGTCTTTATACTACAGTTTGATTTTTATTTTTGGCAGCATTCGACACTCTTGGCCATTTTGTCTTAGAAACCTTTCTAGGCTTCTAAGATGACACAATGGACTTGCTCTCATATTGCTCATTGTGTCTCTTGATGAATTCTCCTTTTTGTGTCTAACCACCTATTGTTTGATATTATTTTAGAGATTAACTTCTCTACCAAAAGACTTTTTTCACTTAATCCCAGTGAGTCCTACCTTTCTTTTGCCTTATTTATATAGATGAAACAGGTTTTCTTAGCCCTTCTTGTTTTTCAGATTTTTATATCCAAATTACTACTCAGAATTTTCTTTATGCATTTTAATTTCCAAAACAAAAAAAAATTTTTCTCTATTCTTCTACATCTCAATATATAGCATCAGAAACCTCTCAGCTGGTCAAGATAATAGCCTAGAAATAATTCTGCATTCTCTCTTCACTAAACCATCAAGTTCCATTTACCAATATGTCCTACTTCCAACTTCCAAAATTTATTCCTTATATGCCCACCTTTTTTACTCCATTATTCTTATACTAATTCTTGTTTGTACAACTCTAACTAATTTAACTAGCTCTCAGCTTCTTTTTTTGCCCTGATTTTACCTCATTCTTTATATAACAACAAGAATGATTGTACTACAACATAAATTGGATATTGTTTCATTTTGTTTAGCATAAAAACTTAAGCCTTTACGTTGAAAATCAGGCATTTATTTGACAATTGTGTTTCTGAGATCAATCCTGTTCCAAAGCACCCTAATTTCCTTCTTGCTGCTGAGCCTTTTGACATGATCCTCTTACATTGGGAATATAAATGGTGATGTCTAGAAAAGGCTCCTCTGGGTTGTCAAAACCAGTGTCAAAACCCTTCTACTTAGTTTAATATTCTGTGACATCAGAATAGTACCTGGAATCTCAATAGGATTGGGTAGTCAGTTGGGTTGGATAATGCCTAGAATTCTTCAAATTACTTGTATCCTCTTTGGGAAGGATGTGAAGTTCAGAGAAGAGTTATAAGTGACACAGTTTGCAAATAGCAAAGAACAGGTTTTGTGTATACATGTACCTTGAAAGATGCACATTTTTAGTGCAACCATCTGGGAACTCAATTATCAGTTACTATAAGCAGTGTTATCTTCAAATGTAACACATGATGTAGATAAAATGTATTTCTTTACAAGTAGTCAATCAATAAAATAAATGAAGGTGAATTGAAATACCTAAATGTATGTTTATCTCTTTAAATAAGAGATCAGTTCAATTTCGGTTCAAGAACATTTTTATAACCTCCTTTGAAAGATGGGGGTGATTTTAAAAATTGTTTGGTCTTTGTGAAGAGTAAAAAAGGAAATCAAATATACAGAGCACTATTTAAACAACATCAAGACTATGATTGAAGAAAACAAAAGGCAGGAAATTCAAAGTTGAGGTGCGATGTATTATTCTTCATTCCAGCTGCTATGCCCATTCATTGAGGGCAGCTGAAAAGCAAATTGGAACACTATGTAGGTACCATTTTCAAATATATTTACTTAAGAGAAAACATGGCAGAGATCTTTTATCCAATTTATGGGAGAAAGCATTAAGCATTGCCTCATCAGAGTGTTTTAAAAAACATTTTTCGAGTTCAGAAAATATTTACTAATTCTTAGTTTACTTGCCATATGTAAATCAGCTGTGTGGTTCAGTCAGAATTTCTAGAAATTATTTTGAGCTGAGAGAATCTTAGATTTCTCTTGATTTCACAGGATCATGTCAAAATAAAGTGTTTTATTGAAGGATGTTGCAGGTAGCCACATAAAGCAGAAAGACAGGAGAAAACAAAGATTAGAGGGAAGATAAAATAGTAATGCACTCTTTACTTTTTTATATGGTAAATAGAAGAAGAAGCACCCAAATTGTGAGTACATTAAACTGCTGTCCATAGAATTTTGGATTTCCACCATAGATTAATATTAGTTGCATTTGGGGGCCGGGCGGTGGCGCTGGAGGTAAAGTGCCTGCCTTGCTTGCGCCAGCCTAGGATGGACCGCGGTTCGATCCCCCGGTTTCCCATATGGTCCCCCAAGCCAGGAGCGACTTCTGAGTGCATAGCCAGGAGTAACCCCTGAGCATCACCGGGTGTGGCCCCAAAACAAAACAAAACAAAACAAAAAATATTAGTTGCATTTTCAGATAAGGTCTCTCTGGTAATAATGTGGTCTGAAATCTTCACATTGCTTAGGAAAGAAATAATATGATATGCATTGGAAGTTCTAGCCCTAAATTGCATGGTTATATATAAATATAATATTACTATATATATCAATCATATCATCACATCACATCACATCACATCACATCACATCACATCATATCATATCATATCATATCATATCATATCATATCATATCATATCATATCATATCATATCATATCATATCACAAACAAGGCCTAAAGCAAAGAGAAGAAACCTATGGCCTGGAAGAGTCTTTACACAATAGAAATGAGCCTGCCTTGGTTTAGTTTCAATCTCCAAGGCAACCCGAGTCCTTAGTGCTTAAGACTCCTTACAGACCTTCCTATCTAACCTTGAGGTTTCTTTAATCTCATTCTTTTTGTGTGTGTTTGTTTTGGGTCCACCCAGCAGCACTCAGGAGTTACTCCTGGCTCTACACTCAGAAATCACTCCTGGCAGGCTCAGGAAACCCTATGGGATGCTGGGATTCGAACCACCGACCTTCTGCATGCAAGGCAAACGCCCTACCTCCATGCTATCTCTCCAGCCCCTCTTTCATCTCATTCTACAAATGCCATTCAAGACAACATTCATGAGATCCATTCATATTTCTAATTCAAAAGGATGTTTTCTACACTGTTATATCGCACTCCAGTAGTTCGTCCTTAGAGCCTAAAGTCCTCTCCATCTCACAGCCCCACCTCAGAACTGGTAACTGAGCTGTCTTGCTGCTGCGCATGAATTCCTGTTGTCTTCTACTGTATGTGACATGTTCCTGAAGGACAAGGAGTCTGTGTTTTACTTAATTAAATTTTTTATTTATTTTCATTTCGCTTTTATCACCATATTTTATCTGTTTTATCATCTTTGATTGTAATTTTTGGTATGTAGGAGAGATCCATAGGCTTTAGATGAATAAATAACTGTTATTAGTAAGAAAATAAAGTTTATTACTTTCAAGTAAGCTATACTTCTTAACAAGTAAAACAATAAAATACCAAGTAGCTCTTATTTTATTTATATATTTTTCTTTGGGTTTTGGATCACACCCAGAAGCACTCAGGGGTTACTCCTGGCTCTATGCTCAGAAATCGCTCCTGGCAGGAGCGTGGGACCTTATGGGATGCTGGGATTTGAACCACCATCCTTCTGCATGAAAGGCAAACACTTTACTTCCATGCTATCTCTCTGGCCCCAGCTCTTGTTTTAAATAATTAAATCAAGTTACTCAATATAAAAGTTTGGGGCCTTTATTTGTTTGTTTTTTCTTTTTTCTTTTTTTTGGGGGGGTTTTTGGGTCACACCCGGCAGTGTTCAGGGGTTACTCCTGGCTCCATGCTCAGAAATTGCTCCTGGCAGGCATGGGGGACCATATGGGGCACCGGGATTCTAACCGATGACCTTTTGCATGAAAGGCAAACGCCTTACCTCCATGCTAACTCCCAGGTCCCTATTTGTTTGTTTTTCAACCAATATGTCTATTGGGGACATATGAGATTTATTTTTTAAATGTCAAATACATTTAAAAAAGGCACTTGATTCTCAATTGGAAAGGGATTTAATTTGGGGGACACCTGAAACCATCTTTAGGCCTCGATGGAGAGAGAGAGAGAACGAGAGAGAGAGAGGAGAGAGAAAGTGTGTGTGTGTGTGTGAGAGAGAGAGAGAATGTGTGTGTGTGAGAGAGAGAAAGTGTGTGTGTGAATGTGTGTGTGTGTGTGAGAGAGAGGGAGAGAGAGAGAGAGATATGTGCAGCATAAAGAAATCCTGTCTCAGAGACAAGGCACAAATAAGATCTCTACAGATAGAACTTCCCCTTTAGAAGGGGAAGGTTGTGTATAAAATCTGGCATTCCAACCCTATAATCCAACATAGCAGGGATGCACAACCTTAATGTGCCCCCTTTCCATGAGACCCAGAGAAAGTGGAACACAGAAAACTGAGAATAAAAATAAGTCCTTCATAGGCCTACAGTAGATTCTATTCCCCTAGGATCTAAAGCATTAACACCATTTTAAACCTTTAGGAGAAGTAATCTCATTGTTTTCCAGGAAGGCAGATTATTTACAGAAGTAGAATCAAATCTAAGACACCTTTTTGGGCAGTTTTGCCATCTAGCTGTCATTTTGAAACCTATCCACCATACAACTAGACCTTGAGTGCCCCTAGTAAGAGATCTACCCACCTCAAATAAAAATATCAGCTAACTAGAAGTGGAGAGACAACTATCAATAGGACCCACATCTTGGCAGACAAGCAGGCAAACTGGCACAATCTCTACTGGCAATGATAACAATTTCCCAAACTGAGGAAGCAAACAAATACATTGATTTATAAGGCTGAAGAGTTCAAACAAAATTAACTCAGACAGATGGCCACCATGACCAACTATAATTAAAAAGGCAAAACTCAAAAAGAGGGAATCTTTAAAAAAACAACAAGAAAAAAGTAGAGTCATATATAAGAGATTCTAATAGTTACTAAATCTCTCAGCAGATATTCAAGGCCAGAGGAGCCTGGCATGATATACCTGAAGATCAAGATGATTGCTCTGCCCAATATAATTTGTGCAGAGTTGAAGGAAGGATAAAGATCTTTATACGCATTCATAAGTTAAATGGATTTCTCTCCATTAAACTGGTAATTTAAGGAATACCAAGTAGACCAGAATCAAACAAGAGGGCTCTATACTCAGTAATATATATGCATCAAATCAATCAGCATAAAATATGTAAAGCAATTATTAACAGATCAAATGAATGATACTGACAGCAGCAGAATATAAGTATGGGACTTTAACACCCTACTTTTATTAGAGGCAGTACAAGCAGACAGAAAATCAACAATGAAAGCAACCCAAAATGAGAAATTTAGACTAGATGGGCACAATAGACATATAGAGGGAACTTCATTTTGAAAAGAACTACATATTCTCAAATGCATATTAGTTGAGAATAGATGTGGAACTGGTCATTGCAACTCAAATCAAGTGTGAGTTTAAAGTAAATTAAAATGATTGATTTTTAAAAATATCTTTATTTAGGCACCATGATTACAAACACATTGTAGTTGGGCTTCAGTCATAAAAAGAACACCCCCTTTCACCAATGCAACCTTCCAACCACCAATGCCCCTCTTTTCCCTCCTCCCCACCCCTCTGTCTGTAGACTGGCATTCTACTTCTCTCACTAACATTGTCGTAATAGTTGTTAGTATAATTATTTCTCTAACTGCACTCACAACTCTTTGTGGTAAGCTTCATATCTTGAGCTGGTCCTTCCAGCTCTTATCTCTATTGTCTCTGGGTATTATTACAATAATGTCTTTTATTTTTCTTAATTCCACAGATGAGTGAGACTATTCTGTGTCTATCTCTCTTTCTCTGACTTATTTCACTTAGCATAATAGTTTCCATGTCTATCATGTGTAGGACAATTTCATGACTTCATCTCTTCTGATGACTACATAATATTTCATTGTGTATATGTACCACAGCTTCTTTAGCCATTCATCTGCTGAAGGGCATCTTGGTTGTCTCCAGATTCTGGATATTGTCAAGCTCCTCAGCAAATCAATATGAAGATTTTATAAGATGGAATAAGAACAATGAACCTGACCTTAGCCTGTAGTTGACCCCATGACAATATGCTTTAAGGGTGGAGAAATACTGTATCTCTTAGACTTAGGGAATTTCCTTTCTAACTTCCCCAAATACTGTGCCTATTCAAAAATAATAAATAAATAAATACAATAAAAAGCCTTGCCACACCAGATCCCCTCCTTTTTTTATTTTTATTTTTTGGTTTTTTGGGCTACACCCGGCGGTGCTCAGGGGTTACTGCTGGCTGTCAGCTCAGAAATAGCATAGGGGATCATATGGGACACCGGGATTCGAACCAACCACCATTGGTCCTGGATCAGCTGCTTGCAAGGCAAACAGCGCTGTGTATCTCTCCGGGCCCTATTTTTTTAAAATGTTTTATGTGTTTATTTTTTTAAATTTTGTTTTGTTTTTTTTTCTTTTTATTTCTTTCATATTTTTTGTTTTGTTTTGTTTTTGAGTCACACCAGCTGTGCTCAGGGGTTACTCCTAGCTCTATGCTCAGAAATCACTCCTGGCAGGCTTGAGGGACCATATGGGATGCTGGGATTCGAACCACTGTCCTTCTGTATGCAAGGCAAACACCTTACCACCATGCTATCTCTCTGGCCCCATATCTTTCATTTTTTAAATTTAAAGTTGTAACTTCTACACAGGGGCTCATCATCACCTTTTTCCCCCAACAGAACCATAGAACATGAATCAGCTTGGTTTGCCTCATATATTGAGGAAAAAGTAGTGGATGGTACTGGGGCAAGCAGTCTCATGAACATTGAGTGGAAATAAAAAATGATCAGCCCTAAATATTCAACCCAAAGTCAACGACAATAGAATCAAGAGACCCAAACTACAACAAGCTATACATAAATGGGACTTGTTACACTGGCAGTCCAGGGGGCTATGGTGGAGTCAGGGGGAAGCATGCTGGGAACAGGGAGAAGGAGGTCAACAGTGGTGGTGGGAATTGCCCTAATTCACTGTCACTATGTACCTTAAATATAACTGAACGACTTGTAATTCATAGTGGTCTCAATAAAGTTTATAAAAATAAATAGGTAATAATTGTTAAAAGAATTAACTTACCATAAGGTCCAGCAGTTCCATTCATATGTATTTCTCTAAATATAAGAACACTAATTTGAAAGAATATATTCACACTGATGTTTATAAGGACCAAGCTAGGAAACTATTCATGTGCACAGTGACAGAAGAGAAAAAGAATATGTCGTATATGTATACATTAAAATAGACTCTGGTACAAGGAAAGATGAAACCTCATTTGTGACTAACTGCCTAGATATCTTGGAGGTGAAATGCTAAGTGATAAATCAGATACAGAAAGACAAATACCAGATGATCTCATCTTAGACTTAGAGAAATAAAGCAAGAAAACAGACAAAATCAATCCCTACTAGATTCAGACCACAGAACGCAGCTATCCAGGAGAGGAGGGAATAATAGAAAGGAATGCTCAAGAGATGGAGGTGGAGGGAGCTTTACCTTCCCATGGTAGTTATAGAGTGTCAACTTTGAAGTGGTGTGGAAAAGCACTCCTGAAACATATAATAAGATGCAACCAAATCACCTCAGTTAAAAAAAACATTTAAAACAGAAATTAAACTTCTATTAGATTTTTTTTCTGGTACCTCTGCTGTTAATACTCACAAAATAGTCAACAATAGTTGAAGATATGGAGAAAAACCTAAACAAATCTCCAAATCCATCAAAATTCCCAAGCCTGATTGATGCAGACCTTAAAACAACACTTAGGGGCCGGGTGGTGGCGCTGGAGATAAGGTGCCAGCCTTGCCTGCGCTAGCTTAGGACGGACCGCAGTTCAGTCCCCCGGTTTCCCATATGGTCCCCCAAGCCAGGAACGACTTCTGAGCGCATAGCCAGGAGTAACCCTTGAGCATCACTGGGTGTGGCCCAAAAACAAACAAACAAAAAAAACACTTAATACTTTAGCAACTGAAATCAAGCAATCTGCGAAATTAAGCAATCTATAGATGAACAATTCAACCAACTCAAAGAACTCTTTCAAGAGATGAGAGAATCCATACAAATGAATTTGAGGAACTAAAAAACATGTTACCAAGCTATTGTAGGAGAATCACACAGGGGGAGAATTGCATATATGACCCCAAAGATATATTATAAGCCATCATCAATAAAGAAGTAAAAAAAAAAAAGAGAGACAAAAGGATGGAAGAAAATGGAAGGTACTTAATGAACAAAGACAAAAGAAATAATCTCCAAATTATAGGAATACCAGAAGGGGAGGGAAAATAGAAAGGAGAAGAACAAGTAGCGACAGAGATAGTAGCAGAAAACTTTGTCACTCTCTGGAAAGAGGTTGCTGTACAAATCCAAGAAACAAAAAGAGGGCCAAACAAAATAGACCCTAACAAAACAACAGCAAGACATATAGTAATCCAAATGTCAAAAAGCAGAGAGAGAAAGAGAGATAGACTCTTTAAAGCAGTAAGGGAGAAGAAAAACCTTAAGTATATAGGAAAGAAAGTCAGAATCAGACCAGATCTCCCATTTAAAACAATCCAGGCAAGGAAAGAGTGAAACGACATTTTTTTTTTGGCTTTTGGGTTACACCTGACTCTACACTCAGAAATCGTTCCTGGCAGGCTCAGGGGACCATATGGGATGCCAGGATTCAAACCACCAACCTTCTGCATGCAAGGCAAACGTCCCAGCTCCATGCTATCTTTCTGGCTCCTGAAATGACATATTTACACTACTGATTGAAAGAAACTTTCAACCTAGAGTCCACTTCCCAGCTAACCTCTCATTTATATGGGATGAAGAGATAAAAACATTCTCAGACAAAAACGAACTCACAACATTCACACTAACCAAACCAACTCTAAATGAATACTCAAAGATTAATTACATAAGCAAAATACCCAATTGTAACAGCAACAACCCTACACAATACAATGGTACAACAGTCATTTATGTCAGTAGTTTCCTTATGTGTCAATGAATTAAATTCTCCCAGCAAAAGGCACAGAGTGAGGGGTTGGATCAGGAACCCAACCATCTGCTGCCTGCAGGAAACACAATTAAAATTTTAGGATAGATACGGGCTCAGAGTAAAAGGATGGAAAACTATTATACAAGCTACTGGAAAACAAACAAAAAGATTTGGGACAGTCATACTTATATCACCAATTTACGTTCAACCACAAGGAGACAACAGAGATGAGGTTTGAAAGGACCAGCCCCTGATATGAAGCATACCACAAAGAGTGGTGAGTGCAGTTAGAGAAATAACTACATCAACAACTATCATGACAATGGTAGTGAGTGAGATAAATAGAAAGCCTGTCTTGAACAGGAAGGGGGTGGGGAAGGATGGAAATAAGAACATTGGTGGTGGGAATGTTGCACTGGTGAAGAGGAGTACGTTTTATCTCTAAAACCCAACTACAAACATGTTTAAATCTTGGTGCTTAAATAAAGATATTAATTAAAAAAATTTAAAAACTCAAACAAATAAAAAACGAAGTAAAATATCATATAATATACAATTATTGTACTATATTTTATATATTTATTTACATAAATGCATATATTTATGTTTAATAACATGTAAATATAATTATATATTATAATATGAAATTATACAATTATTATAGCATATAGTTTGATCATATACTATACAAAATATTGTATGGCATATTTTTCTTTAATTTTTAATCTATAGGATATCTGATTGTTCTGTAAGATTTTTAAAAAATCTGTAATTATTTTCTTACTGAATTACCTCAATATACGTTGCTTATCATAGACCTTATAGGTATGATATCAGTAGTACTTGAGTCATTTTGCCTGCCCAATGCAATATCTGCAGACATTTTGGCTTGTCACAAATATGAGAAGCAGTTAGTATCTAAAGACTAGAGATAGATATGCTTATAACATTTTGCAATGCCAGGTAATGAAAGAATCATACAGTCCAAAATATGTGTCTGGTCACTTCTGGATTCTACTGTGTTTTACCGATCTATATCAGAGTTTTCAAAAAATTGATTTGAAGGTCAAAAAGTAAATATTTAAAACACATGGAACATATGGTTTTTGCCTTTTTCATGATACTTCAATTCTGCTGTACAAAATTCACCATAGAATATACAGGACATTATAAAAGTATTCCAATAAAAATTTATTTATAAAATCGATCACTCTATGTCTATCCCTCACTCTAATTCATTTAACTTAGCAAAATACTTTCCATATAAGTCCATCATAACATCATTTTCCCTAAAAAGTGCATAGTATTCCATTCTGTGGTTGTGCCGCAGTTTCTTTATCCATTTATCTGTTCTTAGACACTTGGGTTGTTTCCAAATTCTGGCCATTGTTAATAACGCTGTGTTGAAAAGATAACGCAGAGAGTTTTTCTGCATTCTCCCAGTGTCTTTGCCAGCACTGCTTGTTCTTGTTCTTTTTGTTGTGTGCCAGTTTCTGTTGTTTAAGATGATATCTCATTCTTTTGATTTGCATCTTACTGATAATTATTTATGTGGACGATGTTTTTTTCATGTGCCTTTTGACCATCTGTATTTCTTTTTTGAGGAAACATTTATTCATATCTTCCCATTTTTTGGATGGGGTTAGATTTTTTGTTACGCTCCACCAGTGCCTATATATCTTAGATATTAAACCCTTATTATATATGTATTGGGTAATAGTTTATCCCATTATGTGGGCAATCTCCATATATTAATAATATCCAGAAAAAAATAGATATGAAGGTCAAGAGTTCCTGCCAGCCAATGATAGGAAGCTTGTCACAAATAGTAGGGGAATGCAATTAGGGCAGAGAACAGGCCACTATGACTATAATAATTGGAAATGGTCACTTTGGATAAGAACTGAGTTCTGGAAACAAAGGATATGAGTTATACCTCTTCAGTAACAATGTTGCAAACCCCACAGTGCCTAAAAGGGAAAAAAGAGAGACAGACAGACAGACAGACAGACAGACAGGGAAGGTGAGAGGAAAACTAAATAAGGACATTTGTGTTAGGAAATTTGCACTGGTGAAGGATATTGGTCATTGTATGATTGAAGGTCAATTATGCGCAACTTTGTCACTGTGAAGAAAAACTAACTGTATTATGAACAACTTTGTAAGTCACAGTGTTTAAAGTATTTTATAGAAGCTTTCATAGAAACTATAGAAATTTTTTTTTGGGTCACACCCGGCAGTGCTCAGGGGTTACTCCTGGCTCCATGCTCAGAAATTGCTCCTGGCAGGCACGGGGGACCATATGGGGCACTGGGATTCGAACCGATGACCTTTTGCATGAAAGGCAAATGCCTTACCTCCATGCTATCTCCCGGGCCCCAAAACTATAGAAATTTTATAAAAATTATTTATAAAATCAGAAGCTGGTCTGTGGTGCATCTTTTACCAACTCCTGATCCCTGATCTATCCTTATGCATTGCATTATTGTGGCTTATGATTTACTTCATAGTTCTCCAATCGGGGAATGTAAATTCTCTAGATTAATTATTTTCTGAATTTGAAAATTACTTTTCTATTCTAGGCCCTTGCAATTTTCCACGTGGTTGTGAAATAACTTTGTCATATTCAATAAAAAAATCTGCCTGGATCGTGCTTGAAATTGAGAAATTGACTTGAGTCTATAAAACAATGTAAGGAGTAAGGAACTGAATTATGCATCACCCAATTAAATGTTGAAACTGTTCATTTTTAAGTTGAATTTTACTTGCATTTGCTTGATGGAGCTCTTAAAATTTTTCCATGGACTAAATGATTTAACAGATATTTTAATTTTCATAGTTTCAATAACTGAGAGTTTAAGAGCTGAGAGATTTTCTTCTCCTAAGGACTCTGCCCTGACTGAAGATTGTCTTCTATTTGACTTGTCCACCCTGGGTCTTTATCTGTGAAGTCTTCCCTTGTACATCTTCTTATGAGGATACCATCATATTGAACTAAAAACTCATCCAATGGCCTTCTTTTATTTGTCTTTTTGTTTTTCATTGTTGATGTCGTAGTCAGAAGGGTTTAAATCACATTTGACTGTATTCAGATCTTTCTCCTGGATCTGTACTTAGGAATTACTCCATGAGGGGACGTTATGAGATGTTAGAGATCAAACGGGGTCAGCTCTATGCAAGGCAAGAGTCTTATCCCTTTACAATATCTTTGTCTCAAATGACTTTAAACTGCCTTTTCAAGGAATCTAGCTCCAAATAAAGTCACATTCTAAGGAACTGGAGTGTTAAGGTTTCAGCCCCCTTTTCTTATTTCTTAAGGTTAATGTATCAATCTTTTAAGTAAGATTTTTGTTTTACTAGTGTAGCTTCTTGTTAAAAAGATTTCTTTAAGCATTGTTTTAGTTTTATAAAACCCACAGTTTGATAGGCTATGTTTTATTTTCATTAAGTTAAAGATATTTATTTTTCATTTCCCCTGTGTGAATTTTTTTGACCAATGGTATATTTTTAACTGTGTGATTTCATTTCCCAATATTTGAGGATTTCCCAGATAACTTGCTATTGTTAGTGTCTGGTTTGAATCTATTGAAATAAACTATATATTATATAATTTTTTAATTAATTGTGATATATTTTATGGCTCAGAATACCTGAATGTTTGATATCCCTAGTTGAAACCTATAGTCTATACATAATCATCAGTTGCTTGTTGATAGTATCGTTCTAAATGGAAACACATTGTTCTTACCTACTTTACAATGAAATATGTTTAAAATGATGAATTTTCTACAATACTTTTAAGCAAGGTTTGTTGGTGGCACCAGCTGTCCTGTTTGGCAATTTAATTGTTATTGCTAAAAGAGCAATACTATTGATGTGCTGTTATTTGACATTCTAGATGAATGTAATATTATTAATTTAATAGTATAGATAACTACCATCAATTGAACACACTAGGATAAAGATAACAATATAAAGCTAACACTAAGTAGCAGGCTGAAAGTCAGAAGTTAATTAGTATGAAAGCTAACATTTGAATGTAGATCTGGTGATTAAGGGCCCATGGTCTTAATTACTAAGCCAGTCTATCTAAAACAGGGAGACTAAGAAAGACACCAGAAGGATAAGTTCTATTTTCAAAATGTTTCTAAGTTAATTTATATGTAGTATGCAATTCTAATCAAAATGCCACCGGGCAATCTTTTAAACTAAGGCAATCTGGTTATGAGGCTTACTTGGAGGGCAAACATGCATGAGCAAATAGGTTGCTTTGAAAGGAGAGTTTTTGTTTGACTTTTCCATACCGACTACAGAAATACACTGTAGCCTTTATAATTTAGGAAGATTAAGGCTAGTTGTGAGCAGGCAAAACCATAACAATAAAAAAGATAGATGCAATTGCATATGGTTGTTTACAACAAAGTTGTAAACTCTATTGTTTAAAAATGATTTTGTTTACAAAGTACAATAAAGACAGTGTTTAAAATTGGCAGAGAGGGTCAGAGAGATAGTACAGTGTTAGGATGCTTGCCTTGCATGTGGCTTATTTGAATTCTCCAAACCCCATATAGTTCATCTACTCCCATATCTCTCAATGTAGAGCCAGTAATAAGTACTGAACACTATGACCCAAAAAACTACAAAGAAACACTCATCAAAAATGTATGACTTTTTAAAAAAAAAGTAGTGTTATAATAATGCATAGTTACAGAGAAAATAATAAAATGGTGCATCCATCACACTCAGATAAGATAAATATCAAGTGGATCATACAAATGCAGGAATCTCAAAAGCTCCTATAATCTAACAACATTATCTAGACACAATTAAAGAAAAAATTGATAATTGTAGTTATATATTTGAAAAATCTATATTGAAAAGTACATCATATATAAAGTAAGAGACATGAGATGAACTACGAATAAATATTTGCAACTTTTACCACCAAGTAATAGTCAGGATACTTTAAACCTTTATAGAAAATGGAGAAAATTGCAACAATCTTATAAAAATGGGCTAAATAAATATTCCATTGACCAAAAGAGTACAAAAAGCTGTTAAGTATTATTAAAAACATTCTCAACCCTCATGTCAAGAGAAATGAAAATTAAACCACACTGGGATATCATTTCTCAGTAACAGATTGGCGAAATTTCAAGTTTGACCACAAATTTCGTTGGCAAGTCTGTAGGGAAATACTCTAAAAAATGCTGTAGATATACAAAAAATGGTTGAATACTATGAATGGGAATTTGGCAAGATATAGTATGATTTGTATATACATACACCTTATCTGTAAATCTACCTCTAGAAATATTTCTCAATTTCTGAAAAACTATGAAAAGATTTATCATAAAGAAATCCATTGCAGCACTAGTAGTGGTAATGGACAATTGAAAATAAAGCAATTTTTATTACTATGAAATTAGTTGAATAAACTAAGTTGTCTCATTTTTTTTATAACCTGCTCCTCTTAAGCTGTCTCTCTTTTGAGGGGGTCATACTCAGTGGCCATCAGGAATTAGTTCTGGATCTGTTCTCAGAAATCAGTCCCAGGGGTCACAAGGAACCATGGGATAGCAGGATTCAAGTCACCCTCTGTCCTGGCTCAGTCACACACAAGGCAAATGCCCTACCACTGTGCTCTCTCTCCATCCCCTAAGCTGACTCTCTTAATGAGTAACTTTACACTCACAAATGAATGGAGAATTCCTATACAAGCGATTACACTATGGAGGAGTGATCACTAAAATATACTTTTAAATGAAATTGAATTGAATATCTTTTTTTTTTTTTTTTTGGTTTTTGGGCCACACCCATTTGACGCTCAGGGGTTACTCCTGGCTATGCACTCAGAAGTCGCTCCTGGCTTGGGGGACCTTATGGCGAATTGAATATCTTAAAACTGACAGTTATATTATTAATTATCTTAGATAAAGGGTCAAGAAATGCAAAATGGAGCAAGGATAGCCTCTTCAACAAACTGGTTAACTACATGCAAAAAATAGTGATCTTATATCTCTCTTTGATGCTGTCAAATCAGAATGGATTAAAGATCTTAATTTTAGACATGAAACCATAAGGTACATAGAGCAAAAGTTAGGCAGAATTACCCATGACATTGAAGCTAAAGACATCTTCAAGGATGAAGCACCACTAACCAAGCAAGTGGAAGAAAAGATAAATGAATAAGACTATCCACTAAACTGAGAAGCTTCTGCACCTTAAAGGAAACAGTGACCAGTATACAAAGATTGCCCACTGAATGGGAGAAACTTCACCCTTATACATCTGATAAGGAGTTAATATCTAAAGCATATAATGACACTGGTGGAGCTTACCAAGAAAAAAATTTAAAACATCCAAAAATGGGAAAAAGAGATGAGTAGACATTTCCTCAAATAAAAAATACAGATAGTCAAAGGCACATGGAAAAAAAGTCCACATCATTAATCAACAGGAAGATGCACATCAAAACAACAATGAAATATCATCTCATACCACAGAGACTGCTACACATCAAAAAGAACAAGAACAACTAATACTGGTGTAGATAGGGGAGAAAGAGACTCTCATTCACTATTGGTGACAAGGTCAACTGGTTCAGAGTTTTGGAAAAACAATATAATTATTCCTCAAAAAACTAGAAATTTTTTTCCATATGACCCAACCAACACCATTCCTAGGAATATACCCTAAGAGCCAAAAACAAAATGCAGAAACTCTCTCTGCATTCCTATGTTCATTGCAGCACTATTTACAATAGCTAGAATCTGGAAACAACCCAAGTGCTTGAAAACAGATAAATGGATAAAGAAACATTGGTACATCTACACAATGAAATACTATGCAACTGTTAGAAAAATTGAAGTCATGAAGTTTGCTTACATATGATGAATATGAAGAGTATTATGCTGAGCAAAATTAATGTAAGGGAGGATAGACATAGAATGATTTCACCATTTATGGAATACTGAAAATTGATAGTTTAGTAATAAAGTCCATAAACAATAGAGAGAGGGCCCAGGAGGACCAGTCTATTGTAGGAATCTACAATCTAGCTGGGGAGGGAAGTTAGGGAAAAGAAGGAACCACTATGAAAATAAATGAAATCATAATTCTGGACAAGAACTGGGTGCTGAAAGGAGATAAAGTGATACCCTTCAGTAATAATATTACAAACAACAGCATCTTAAAGAAAAACATAGAGATAGAAGAAGCAAAAGCAGAAGCAGAAGAAAAAAGAAGGAAACAAAGAAGAGAAGGAAGAAGAAAAAGGAAGAAGAAGAAAGAGGAGAATGAAGAGGAGGGGAGGGGGTCAAGAAAGAGGGGTAGGAAGTGAGAGGGAAGAGGAAAGAAGGGGAAGTAGAGGGGAAGGAGGAGGAGAAGAATTTTATGCACACCCATATATGTGCTTATATTTTAAATCTGAAAGAATAAATTACAAAACTTTAAAACATAGCTTCTTGGAATGAAAGAGATAGGGAAGAGAGAAAGAAGAGCAACTTTTAAAAGTTTATTTTGTTGTGTAAGTTTGACTTTGAAATCATGTAAATATTTTACAAATTACAAGCCAAAATTAACTTTTCAAAAGCAATCTCTAAAAACAAAGAGTAAAATGAAGCAAAATGGATCTTATGATGAATCTATTTGGTTGGAGCCAAGCCAAGTGAATTTAAAGCACAATAATTTGTGCATTCTTAGTAGAACTCAATACAAAAATACACCCTAGCATTAAGAAAAATGATATTAAACAATTACCAGAAATTTGTTATTGTAAGACTTGGTAGCATGACATAAATTAATAATAATGTGGTGTTATGGAGAAAAATATGTTTGGTGTCAGAAAAGAAAAAAAAATAGGCAAAAAAGTAACAATAAGCCTTGTAGTTAATTCTGAATCGAAACTGTATTTACCTCTGTAAAACCCATGATTTTTCTAGCACTTCACAAGTCCTAGAAGCAATGAACAGCGTATTATCACTGAGTAGTCCTAAGGGTCAAATCATTATTACTTATAAGCACTATTTCATCACTGAAAGAAATCAGAAATTCTCAGAGAAGTGGTTGATTCCAGGTTAAAAAAGGAATGTAAAAGATATACCTGAGGGGCCCGGGAGAGAGCATGGAGGTAAGGCATTTGCCTTTCATGCAAAAGGTCATTGGTTCGAATCCCGGTGCCCCATATGGTCCCCCGTGCCTGCCAGGAGCAATTTCAGAGCATGGAGCCAGGAGTAACCCAGGTGTGACCGAAAAACCAAAAAAAAAAAAAAAAAAAAAAAGATATACCTGAAACAAGACTTGGGAACCCAATAAATATTCTGTCTCCCTTTAAGAGTGAATGATTTCAGCATTAATAAGGCTAAGCATTGTGGAATAAAATACAGAAAATATATTTAAATCATGAGTTCACAAATATATTTGTTAGGCTTGTGACTGATCACTTTTGCAAAATATTAGCTAACCATTGAAAAGTGAAAAATAAAAAATCCAAGTGTTTATTATTGATACCTAACCAAGCTATGTGTAGGACAGATAGCAGATAAGAGCAAGTTTCTTTCTAGAAATATGTCAGTTAAAACAATTTGCAAAAACCATTTTGCAAAACTTAATCAAAAAGTAAATTTATGTAGTAATTATAAGTGGCTATTAAATAAGGAAATGAAGGCAAACAGATAGCATTTTTGATAGAAGTATAACTTCTATAAAGTAGTTTTGAAAAATTAAATCAAATCCAAATAGGATCCAAACTCTAGATCTAACCACAGATAAATTAAATTAAAAATAAAATAAATAACATAAATAAAAATGAATAAAATAAAGGGGTCAAAGAGACAAGAATTTGTTTAGCATGTGATCTGGTTTGAATCATGGCATCACATTTCTTGGCCTGAGCAATACCAAGTATGGACCACGGTGTGTCCTCTCAACATCACAAGTTATGGCTCTCTCCATACACACATACACACACACACAGAGAATATAATAACAATATATAAGTTAAATGAACACAATAAAAACATCAGCAAAATTGGGACTGTAGGAAACTACTAGTTAAACTATGTGGTTTCTACAACAATGAAGAAAAACATATTCAAAGGTTTTGATATTATAAAGAAATTATTATTGGCTTTCTTTGTTGAGGATGGTATTGTAGTCTTTAAAAATAAATGTTTGCCTTGTAAATATACTGACTGGATGTCTATACAATGAATTTTAAAATAAAATAAAAATTTAGGTAAAATTCTTCTATAAATAAAGTTATCCTTAGTCCCATAAAGTACAGAAAAAGTCTGCCATCTAACTAAACCTAATGGTTTTCCCTTTACAAGTGGAACAAATGAGTACTCCTTTATGTCAAGTGAAAAAAAAACCATGGCATATATTTAGCTGAGTTGTATAAAGAAATGTGTTCATTAAATTATAAAACCATATGCAGCGTGGAATGCACTCAGATGAATTTATAAAAGTGAAATATGCCGGCGTATGACTCCATCACCATTGGTGCTAAAGATTTCTGCTATGGGACACTACAGAGTGTGTATCTCATTAAGAACAGAGCAAAACACTTATTTAGGGCAATAAGCTGGAAGAAGTGGGCAGATGGAATGGTCCAGGCATGGAATTATAGCCAAGGAAGAGATAAAATAGGCAGCATTAGAAACAAACCGTCACATCAGGGCTGAGACAAAAACAAGCTTTAGGAAAAAGAATCCCAATATAAACTATTTACTCATTCAATAACACATTCATTCATGTTTTCTTTTTTACTTTGAAAGAACCACTGCAATGGAGCTAGGAGGTAGGGCAGTGCTAGAGGTAGCTACTCCAAGTAATGGTCAGTCTAGTGGCATAGACTGACGCTTTCCCAACAATGCAAGGGGTTACCAGGACCATACCCACTGGTACCTGAGAGATCACAAGGTGGCAAGGCTTGAACTCAGACCTCACACATGTGTTTTACTACCTGAGCTTTTCCACTGTGTTCTTCACTCATTTTCTAATCAAATAACTTTTGATTGAATCCTGTGTGCTAGACACTATTGCTAATGATGGGATACAAAAGATGAACAAGTAGGCCTTTCCTCCATTTGTGCAGCTCAGTGTGGTAAACAGCTGGATGCAGCCAGGATTCCAATCCAGGAGGCCATGTTAGCAGATGTCTGGAATGTATACATTTGAGAAAGGCAGGAAGATGTCAGTGGACTTCAGAGAGGAGGTGATGGCCCAGATGTGCTTTGAAGCAGGAATAGAAAGCAATGTGTTGAAAAATAGTTTGTGACAGAAAATACGAGAACATGAAGCTTGAAGCAGTGTTTGTGGACCTAGGCATAAAAGAAATCAAAGGTAACTGACAAGAGGTAATTATAATTGAGAAGTTCAGACATTTGCCATTTAGAGACAATCACATCATAGAGCTGAGAGGCAGGGCAGGATTTCAGTCTAGGTTAGGGGAGAGAATGGTAGGAACCTCTAAACTAGTAGTTTATTGCCACATAGAATAATGGCACATATCCACCTCCTTGAGCTAGGAGTTAATTCTGACTATGCACTATAGAAAAACAAGGCTGCTTTTTAGTCGTGCTTTCAGTGAATATTTACCAAGTATCTACTAAGTAATATCTTTATATAAGCACCATGATTACAAACATGTTTGTAGTTGGGTTTCAGTTATAGAATAAAACACCCCTCTTCACCAGTGCAACCTTCCCACCACCGATGCCACCGATGACCCCCATCTCCCTTCTCCCCCACTCCCTGCCTGTATTCAAGACAGGCACTCTATTTCTCTCACTCACTACTATTGTCATGATAGTTGTTGGTGTAGTTATTTCTCTAACTGCACTCACCACTTTTTGTGGTAAACTTCAAATTGTGACCAGTCCTTTTAGACCTTATCTCTACTGTCTGGGTGTTATTACAATAATGTGTTTTATTTTTCTTAAATCCCACAGATGAGTGAGGCTATCCTGTGTCTATCTCTCTCCCTCTGACTTATTTCACTCAGCATGATAGTTTCCATGTACATTCATGTATAGGAAAATTTCATGACTTCATTTTTCCTGCCTTTTCATTTTTCCAGCCTCAGAGTATTCTATTGTGTATATGAACGAAAATTTCTTTTTTTTAAAATATAATTCTTTATTCACTTACTATTTTCTATTTTTTAAAGAGAACTTTCTTTTTTTTTTTTTTTTTTTTTTTTTTTTTTTTTTTTTTTTTTTTTTTTTTTTTTTTGGTTTTTGGGTCACACCCAGCAGTTCTCAGGAGTTACTCCTGGCTCCATGCTCAAAAATTGCTCCTGACAGGCACGGGGGACCATATGGGGCACCAGGATTCAAACCGATGACCTTTTGCATGAAAGGCAAACGCCTTACCTCCATGCTATCTCCCGGGCCCCAACGAAAATTTCTTTAGCCACTCATCTGTTTTCTGGCATCTGTGTTATTTCCAGATTTTTAGCTATTGTAAATAGCACTGCAATGAATATAGGTGTGAGAAAGGCATTTTTATATTGTGTTTTCGTGTTCCTGGGGTATATCCCTAGGAGTGGTATAGTTGATCATATGGGAACTCAATTTCCAGTTTGTTGAGGAATCTTCATATTTTTTTTCCATATGGGCTGGACTAGACAGCATTCCCACCAGCAATGAATGAGGGTTCCTTTCTCCCCACATCCTCACCAGCACTGATTATTCTTGTTCTTTGTGATGTGTGCCAGTCTCTGTGGCATGAGACGGTACCTCATAGTTGTTTTACCTCATAATTGATTTGCAACTCCCTGATGATTAGTGATGTCGAACATTTTTTCCCTGTGCCTTTTGGCCATTTCCATTTTTTCTTTGACAAAGCATGTTCATTTCTTCTCCCCATTTTTGATGCAGTTAGATTTTTTTTCTTATTAAGTTCTATCAGTACCATGTATATTTTAAATATTAGTGCCTTCTCTGGTGGATGTTGGGTGAATAGTTTCTCCCATTCTGAGGATGGCCTTTGTATCCTTATCACAATGTTTTTGAGGTACAGAAGCTTCTGGGCTTAAAATTGTCTCATTTGTATATCTCCACTTCCACTTGTTTGGATAGTGGTATTTCCTCCTTGAAGATGCCTTTAGTCTCAATGTTCTTGAGTGTTCTACCAACGTTTTCTTTTATATACCTTATGGTTCCGGATCTAATATAAAAGTCTTTCATTAGTTTATTTGGAATTGACTTTTGTGCATGGTGTTAAATGGAGGTTCAAGTATCTACTAAATATTAGGTATTGTGCTAGGAATTAAATAATGTTAGGAATTAAAAAATAGCATAGTTGTTGCCTTCGGATTGAATCCCTCTTTGTTGATGCCACAAAGGCAAAAGAGGTCATAAAAGCACATGGTGAAATGGTTCTTGTATTGTTGTCTTTAATATTTACATTTTTTAGAAGTTTAATAGTAAGAAACTGAAGCTATGGATCAAGTGGTTCTGCTTAGAAAAAAGCCAGACTTAGCAGGCCCAGAAGAAAAGGATAGAAAGCATTGCAATCTCTTTAGTCCCTGACTGCACACTGACCTTTGTGCCTATTATGCCAATGATACAAATTGGCTCTGGCTCTTTTACTATACTGTAATTGTGATTTCTCTTTGAGAGTGTCCCCAAATGGATGTATGGTTGGTGGAAAAGTCATTCCCAGTGACACTGGGATGTCCAGGATATTCATAATAAGAAGCACAAACCTTTGGTTTTCTATACCCCACTTGCCCTTTTAGAATTATAGCCTGACACTATCTTATATCCATTGATAATGGGAGACCTTGAATTTGGCCCCTGGCACATGATTAAGGACTGCCTGTGAGCATTTAAGTACTTGCTGTATCTTGGTAGTAGTCCTACCTTTACAATGATTCAGGGAACTTTCGGTAAGAAAGCTTTCTCATTTTCTTTCCCTCTCTCTAATCAAAATCTACCTTCTAAATTCGACCCAGTCATCAAAATCACCTCTCTTGTGAAACATTTCAAAACACTCATCTATTCATCTTTTATCCATACATTCATTCATTTATCCACTTACTGAATCAACAGGATTTATTAAATTCTCAGTGGATGACAGTCCCTGGGGATACAGCAATGAACATTCAGAAATGAATTTTGCTCTCATAGAGCACAATAACCTTAGCAATAGGAATATCTACTTTTCCTGGCTGGCTAAAGTTATTTGGATAATCACTTCTTACTTACTATTATAATTCAATCTTTCACAAATGTTAAGAACTGCCTGTATTTAAGTATTTTCTGTATCTTCATAGCAAATTTTTTCCTGTTTTAATTTAGTTTTATTAACATTTGTGCTGGTTTTGGGACTCTGAACACCCTGCTTTGAGGAAGATTTCATTTTTTTAATTTATTCTTTATTTAAGCACCATGATTACATACATGATTGTAGCTGGGTTTCAGTTATAAAAAGAACACCCTTCTCCACCAGTGCAACCTTTCCACCATCAATGCAGCTCATCTCTCTCTTTCCCTACACCCTACCTGCCTATATTTGAGACAGGCATTCTACTTCTCTCACTCATTAAGATTGTCGTGATAGTTGTAGTAT
>PVKC010008087.1:13613-28985 GCA_004027635.1 Crocidura indochinensis | reverse complement strand
CTGTAAAAGTAAAAAGAAATTATGTTTTATCCTAAAAAGGGCATATTGGGAAGCACTTTATTATTGGTACTTTTTAAGTGTCAATATTAGTAAGTGAAATATTTTAATAAAAATGTTTGTACATGTGACAAAGAAACACTTTATCACATATAGAACTTTCAAAACAAATGTAATGTTAATTTATTGTTGCAAAAGCATACAACTCCTTAGCTAGCAAAAAGGTTTTTCTGAAATATCCATATCATTTGCTGAAAGGCTGGGCTTTCCCAACAGCAATGAATGAGTGTCCCTTTTTCTCTGCATCCATGCCACTGGTTGTTCTTGTACTTTGTAATGTATGTCGGTTTCTGTGGTGTAAGATGGTATCTCATTTTTGTTTTTATTTGTACCTTTCTGATTAGTAGTGATATAGAGCAGTTATTCATGTTCCTTTTGGTCATGTGTATTTCTTCTTTGGGAAAATATTTGTTTCATTTCTTCTCCCCATTGTTTGATGAGGTTAGATGGGGTTTTTTTCCTTGCCAAGTTCTATCAGTACTTTGAATAAGATATTAACCCATTATCATATGGGTTATTGGTAAGTAGTTTCTCCCATTCGGTCAGGAGCATTTGTATCCTAGTACTGTTTTCTCTATAGAACAGAAGCTTCTTAGTTAAGTATAGTCCTATTTGTTTATCTTTGCTTGCACTTGCTAGACAGTGGAAGTTCAGCTTTCAAGACGCCTATAGCTGTAATATCATGGAGCGCTGTTCCTGTTTTCCTCTATAAGCCTTATAGTTTCAGGTTTGACTCAAGGTTTTTTTTTTTTTTTATCAATTTTGATTTGACTTTTGGGCATGGTGTTAAAGAGAGAGCTGAGTTTATTTTTTGCATGTATTAATTAGGTATATATAACACCACTTTTGAAGGGCCTTTCTTTGCTCCATTTTGTATTTCTTGTTCTGTTATAAAGGATTAATTGATTGCATACCTGAGTGTCAGTCTCAGAATACTCGAGTTAATTTCATTGATCTGGGGGGTCTATGTTATTCCCATACAGTGCTGTTTTATTTATTTATTTATTTATTTATTTATTTATTTATTTATTTTGGGTTTTGGGTCACACCCGGCAGTACTCAGGGGTTACTCCTCGCTCTATGCTCAGAAATCGCTTCTGGCAGGCTCAGGGGACCATATAGGTGCCAGAATTAGAACCACCAACCTCTGCGTGAAAAGCATACGCCTTACCTCCATGCTATCTCTCTGGCCCCATCCAATACCATGCTGTTTTAATGAATACTGCTGTATAGTATAATTTAAAGTTGGGGAAAGTAATAGCTCCCATCTTTTATTTTCCCAAGGATGGTTTTAGACATTCATGGCTTTTTTATTGTTCCAAATGAATTTCAGGAATGTTTGATCCACTTCCTCAAAATATGTCTTATAGTGATAGCATTCAATCTGTTCAGTGCTTTGGGAATATGATCATTTTTAATGATGTTGATCTTCCCAATCCTTGAGCAAGTAAATGGCTCCACTTCCTGTATCTTTCATTTCTTGAAGAAGTGTTATATAGTTTTCTTTAAATAGATTTTCACTTCTTTATTTAAGTTAACTCCAAAGCAATTGCTTTTCTGAGACACCATTATAAAAAAGTCTTTTATTTTTTAAAGTCTTTTTCTTTTCTTTCTTTATTTGTATAGATAGAAGCCATGGATTTCTGCATGTTAAATTTGTAGGCTGCCACTTTACTATACAAATCTTTTTGTTTGTTTGTTTTTTCCCTAGGAACTTTTTGTAGAGGCTTTTTAGGATTTTCTAAATATATTACCAATATAACTTAAAAACAGTGAGAGGTTGACTTCTTCCTTTCATATCTGGAAGCCCTTGATGTATTTTTCTTGCCTGATTGCTATGAAGTACTCCAGTACTTTATTGCATAGAAGGGGTAGACTTGTTTTGGGCTGATTTTTGAGGAAAGGTTTTTAGTTTTACCCCTTTGTGTATAATATTTGTCATGGCTATGACCACCATGGTCTTGACTATATTGAGAAAAGTTCCTTTAAGTCCCATCTTTTGTAATAATGAATGAGTGATCTAACTTATTAAATGCTTTATCTGCTTTTGCTGATATAATCATATGATTTTTATTTTTCTTCTATTGATATGATGTATTATATTTATTGTCTTGCACACATAAATCATTCTTGCATCTCTGGAATGAATCCTAATTGGTCATGGTATATGACCTTGATGAGCTGTTATAGTCTATTTGCTAGCATTTTGTTGAAGATTTTCCCATCTGAATTTACCAAGCATATTGGCTGATAATTCTTTTTGTGTGTGGCATCTCTGTCTACTTTTGGAATCATGGTGATTTTAGCTTCATAGAAACTATTAGGAAGTGTTTTCTTCCTTTGATTTCCTGGGACAGCCTGAGATGGATTGGCAGTAGGTCCTCTTAAAATGTTTGAAACAATTCACTACTGAATCCATCTGGGATTGGGCTTTTGTTTTGGGGAAGTCTTTTGATTAGATTTTAATTTTCTCAGTAGTGGCATTTCTGTTTAGGTATTCCAGATCATCTTGTTCTAACCTTGGAAGGTTATAGGAATCCTGTGTTGTTTTTTTTTTTATTTCTTCCAGTTTCTCTTGTTTTATGGCATAAACTTTTCTCAGAGTAATCTCTGATTACCTTATAAATTTCTGTAGAATCTGTAGTAACATCCCCTTTTCATTTCTGATTTGGTTTATTAAATTTCTCTTTCTCTTTGTTATTCTTGTTAAAGAAACACCACCATTAGTATCATGAGTAAGTGCCATACTCAATATCAAGTGCTGATTTTGCTTTGCCTTTTTTTGTTTTACTCTTATTTTTTTTACAGAATTATTTATGATACATAGTGGCAATGAATGAGGGGCATTCCCACCACCAGTGATGTCCTCCCTCCACCCCGTTCCCAGCATGCATCCCATATCTCCTTCCTTTTCCTCCAAGAGTACAAGTGTAACAGGTCTTCACTTTACAGCTTGTTGTAGATGATCTATTCTGCTGTCGTTTGAGATAAAAAGGATAAGAAAAAAAGGAAGAAAAAAATTTGTAGCAACTACAAAAAAGGAAGAGAAAAAGAAAAAATGCACCGGCTTATAAGAAAAGAAAAAAGAAAAAAAATCACCAAATTATAACCACAGGAGTGAAAAGGGAAGAGAAAAGTGGAAGAAAAAAGAGAAGGAAAATAAAGCCTAAAACTAATAAATCAAAACAAAACAAAGAAAAAGAAGGGGTCCTGGAGTCCTGGAGTGGCAGGGTTCAGGGTTTGGCATGCCTTCTTTTTTTTTTTTTTTTTTTTTTTGCATAGGCATTGTAAGCATTGGGGGCAAATGGGAATTCCCGTGGCCTAAGAGATTCGGGTCTTCTCCATCCTTGAAGCATATCATCATGGAATCAACCGTTGGCTCCATAGATACTCATTGCCTCATCCCAAGGACTTTTTATGTGATGCCAGGAAACTTTCCTCTCAGTTATGGGTGAGAAAATGATGGCTAGCAGTTTTGGAATTTGCGCAGGTCCTAGGACAGGGTCTAGGTGAGAGTCTTTATGGTTCTAGAGTTTCTGTTCCATCATTACTGTTGTGTTCAGTCTTCTGTATCTGATACTCCCTGTTTTCATTCAGTCCATAAGCCGAAGTATGGGATATTATGGATCTAAGGGTTCTACTCAGTCTCTATTGCTTCAGTTTGACCTCTGTAATAAGAAATCCTTTTTTTTTTTTTAAATAAGAGTCCTGGGCTACAGTCTCGGGTAGGGTTTTCCTTATTGGTCCCAAGGAAAGTTCTGCCCAGTCATGGTTGTCAAAGTCAGATTTCTTTAGATGGTGCTCTAATTTTTAGCAGTTCAAAGGACAGTACATCTTCTGATTTCCATTTAGTATTAGGTGAGGTGAAAGGACAACTTGGTCTTTGGTCAAATTATGATCTCTTCATTGTCATATCATAACTGGTACAAGTTGGTTTCAGAGCAGTGTTATAATTCTCCCAATGGAGTTGGTTCCTGGTGTTGTTGCCCAGAGCTATATCAGTTCTACATCTGGGATCTGGGGTTTGGGGTTGAACTAACACTGTCCAATCTCCTGGAGACTGGGTTGTATCCACATGACACATGTCTAGAATGGGAGGCACCCTTGTGTTATAAAAAGTGTGAGGTCTTATCCCTAGAGGATAAGATCTTATTTCTTTGTCTATGGTTTCCCCTTATTTATTGTGCCCATACAAAAGCATATGATTTTATATTGGATTGCTGGTGCTATTCTGGGTAAGGATGACAGGTTATACTCACAATCTCCGTGGTCTGGTTTTGGTCTGCCCTTTTAAAGAACTTCCCTTTAGATTTTTTTGCAAGGCTACAAATTCCCTTACCTTCTGTGTATTCACAAAGCTCTTTATTGTTCCTTCAACTCTGAATGATAATCAAGCTGATATAGTATTTTTGGTTGCATGTTAATTTTACTGAGTCTTTATATGTCACTGTAGTTTTATTTATTTATTTATTTATTTATTTACTTATTTATTTATTTATTTGGGGCACACCAGTGGGTCTTAGGGGTCTCTCTTGGCTCTGCACTCAGAAATCACTTCTGGCAGGCTCAGTGGCCATATGGGGTGCCATTAATCGAACCCAGTCCGTCCCAGGTTGGCAGTGTGCAAGGCAAATGCCCTACCTCTGTGCTACTGTTGTGGCTCCCTTCACTTTAGTTTTAAATAAGATATTCTCAATATATCTTCAAACTCATTCAACAACAAAAGAAACATACATTTCAAGCACACTAGTGATATTCAAAACAGATTGCTAGAATCACTCTACTAAAAAAACAGATATTTGGAGGGGGCACGCTATAGCTCAGCAATAGGACATTTGCTTTGCACACTGCCAACCTTGGATGGACGTAGGCTAAATTCCTGGCATCCTATGATGTCCTCCATGCCTGCCAGGAGCGATTTCTAAACATAGAGCCAGAAGTGAGCCCTAAGCGCTGCTGGGTGTGACCCAAAAGAAAAAAAAAGACATTTGAATATGAGAAATAATTCCAGTATATATTTATGTAACACATGGAATATAATTCATGCACATGGTTGCATATTTAAAATCACACAGCTTATTTTAATAATACAAAATTTAATTGGCTAATGAAAAGGAAGTAATAGTTCACATATGCTCATGTTGTTTTACTCTATGAGATGGTGAGTTATGAGTACCATAAAATATAGCAAGATACATTTAATGGATCATGCGTATTGGTTTCACTGACTGTAGATGAGACTTCATTATATCATTGTAAGTGCTGAAACAATTGTGAATTTTTTCATATTATGCTAAATCAATCTGTGTCATAATTAATTACTTTAAAAAAGGTAATTAACTGCATTTAGTTTACTTTCAAGCCAAGCTGCAGATGCACCCTCTATGTATTTTATTATGATAGAGGTGATATGAGTTTAATTATGCATATAATTCAAGTCAATTTTTATTTTACTTTGGGGATGTTGCTCTTTCATTTTTGTAGTAATATTTTAATGTCTTGAATGTCTATTATCACTATTGTGAATAGGATTAATTGAATTAAAAATAATACTTTGTTATGAAATAAACTTACTAAAAAAATTGTCATGTATGGGACCTGAGCAACAGTACAGAGGTAGGGAGCTTGCGTTGTTCTTTACCAACCTGAATTTGATCCTCAGTGTCCTATAAGGTCCCTTAATTCCATAAGGTGTGATTCCTGATTGCAGAATAAGGAATATTCCCTGAGCATTGCTAAGTGTGACCCCCCAAAATAAATAAACAAATATAAACAAATCAAAATAGATTTGCAATCTATATATTGACCGAATTTATTTGTCTGGGGTATTTGGGGTTTTGGGGGAGCTACATGTCAGTGTTCAGAGTTTACAATTGGTAAACTCTCAGAAATTACCCCTGTTAGGGTTTGAGGAGCCATATGTGGTACTGGGGATTAAGTTGGGTCAACTGTGTGCCGGGCAAAAGTCATATCCACTGTATTATTTGTTGCTCCAGCCCTATATTGAACAATTTCATTACTGAGTCTATAAACATAGATGGATTCAAATGAAAGAAAAAGATACTTTTGGTTAGCATAATATTTTAAGAGTGGTCATTTTTCATAGATCTCAAAGAGTTTTGAGCATTAATCTATTAATTAAATTGCATACTAATTATTTGCTATGTATTCTTTTAGTTTTAAGTATATAAGGTAGAGCTCCTCATTGTCTGCCCTATATTTTGGAAAATAATAATTGAGTAAGGTATTCGAAATACTCAAATTTCAGCAGTAAATCATGGATTGGTTTTTAATATTTTAATATTAAATAATTTTATTTTAATAATTAATGTTAAATTATTTTAATATTAAAATGTCAATATTCAATTTTTCATATGGAATACTCTTTTGAAAGTACTCAATACCTGAGATAAATAATGATAAAAAGCATTTATTAAAGAATAGGGATCATAATTTGGAGATATAACCAATGGGCTATTCAGAGAAATAGCATGAGTGTGATTCTATGGAGAAGTTTGAACAGACAAGGCAAGAAGATGGTCTGATGTTAGGTCATTATGACAATTTTGGGTGAGTTCCCAGCTCCATTTGTCTGTGACAGTTTCCCAGTTGAAGGCTTTAGTGTAAAGGCCTGCTGCCAGATAACTGATGCCACTTGTTTCTTGTGGTCTCTGAATTGCTGAGTCAGGCTGTTTAATTTTTTGCCTAAAAGTCCTAACATGACAGCTTCGAGACAGGATAAAATCTGTTTTACTCAAAGCAGTTTTTATAAAGCAGCTTCTATAAAATAAAATATAGAGTCTCTTGAATGCTTAGCAAGTCCCGAAAGAAAGAATCCATAGAAATCTTGCACACTCTAATCAGACACTTGATTTTGTTAGTTTCACTCATCTTATGTATATGGAATAATAAAACATCTTATAATTTATATGACAATTAATATGTTGTTTTTCTTTTAAAGGGTTCTTTTACTTAGTATAATGTTGTAGCTTGTGTCATTACCATTTCTTCTTAAGGCCAATTTGCTCTCCATTATTCAGGTACATTGTATTTGACTTTTATCATTTATCATTGAAATGATTTTCCAATAAGAGTTAGTATTTCTGTTTATAGGATATATACAAATGTAAGAGAATCCAAGAAAATTTGCTCCCAACAGTTGTTTTGACTATGCGATATATCAGAAAGTTTTCATCTTATAAGTTCTTGGGGCCTGGGAGATAGCATGGAGGTAAGGCATTTGCCTTTCATGCAAAAGGTCATCGGTTCGAATCCTGGTGCCCCATATGGTCCCCTGTGCCTGCCAGGAGCAATTTCTGAGCATAGAACCAGGAGTAACCCCTGAGCACTGCCGGGTGTGACCCAAAAACCAAAATAATAATAATAATAATAATAAGTTCTCAGTAAATACTTTTGGGAGACCAAGGCTGATGTTGTTCTTGAGTTATTCCTATCGCTACAGTAATGAATTACTCCTGGAATTGCTCAATGCATGTTAGCAACATGCAACGTAAGAGTCCTACATAATGGCTCACAGTAATTTTTTTACTTTATTTTAGTATTGCCATGTTAAAAATTTGAATGAGATTATTTTGTGACAGAATATCCATTTATTTTTTATTATTAGGCCCAAAGTTTACTCTTTTAACAAAACAATTTTGCTATATTCTTTAGTTTTTCTTTCTCTTTGATCATAAAAATATTTTTAAAAGTTATGTAGTGGATGGCCAGAAAAAATATAGGGTGCTTGTCTTTCACAGACCTGTATTAAATCCCTGACAATATATATAATTCCCAGGGCATCCCTGAGCACAGAATCATGAGTAAGCCCTGAGTACTCTCTGGTATGACCCTATATATAATATATGTACATTATATGTACACACACACACATATATATAATGTTTGTGAGTAGTATATATTCCAGTTTCTTAATTTTAAAATTGACAACTGAATTAAAAGTGAAAATGTCAAGCAAGTTCAATGAATTCTGACAAGGTGTCAATACTGGCACAAGTTTTCCATAACTAAAAGTCTTTAGTAGTCATTTTTCACTTTATCAATTCAATTAGAAATCAAAAGTTATTATTTTATAATTAATCTTACCAGAAAGAGTGATAAAACAACAGAGAAAAAATGAAAAAGAGAGGAGTAAGAGAAAGAAAAAGAAAACAAGAAGTAAGAGGAAAGAAAAAAGAAAAAGGAAGAAAGAAGAAAGAAAGAAAAAGAAAAAGAGAAGAAAGAAAAAAAGAAAAAAGAAAGGAGAGAAAGAAATGAAAAGAAAGGATTTGAAGAAGGAAGAAGGGAGGAAGAAAAGAGGGAAGATGAGCAAGGTAGAAAGGGAAGAAGAAAAGAAAGAAGAAAGGGAGGGAGGGAGGGAGGGAGGAAAAAGAGAGCAAGGGAAGGAGGAGGGTAAAGAGAAGGGAAAAGGAAAAAAAAAGCCTGAGGAGATAGGCAGCCAACATAAATTTGGAACACAGTATACCATGCAGTCTGCCTAACTCACCAGGAGTCATTTTATAGTGCAGAGACAAAGTAACCCTGATCAACACTGGGTGTGTCCCCAAAACAAAACAAAACAGAATTAATAAAGGATAGTAATATTAACACACAAAATTATACGAGTTTCAAATTAAATATGGAGATTGAATATTCACATGTAATAGATTTCTTAACATCAATAAATTTTCTTTTAATTTTTTAATTAATGAGACCATTATGTGTTACAAGTCTTTCACAGTTGTATTTCAGGCATTTTGTGACAGTGAAGTCGGGCCATTTTCACCATCAGTGCTGACCTCCCTCCACTATAGTTCTCCACATTTATCCCATATATCTACCCTTAGCCCCAGGACTCCTGGTGTGATAGGTCCATTTTGTATTTAGCTTATTATAATTTGGGTTTCTTTATTCTATTGTTGTTGACTTTGGCTTGGGTATATAGATATGACCTTTATCCCTATTCTATACTCCTGAGCTCACTTGGCCCCTGGACCCCATTCAGTTTCTTTTATTTTTGCAATTTGTAGGAAGACATAGAAATACGAAGTAGAACAAAACGATTCAAGTTCTAAGGTTCTATGAAAAAGACAGGAGTCCTTATCTAAAATATAAATAAAATTAAAAGAAGAAAAGTGGAAAGGAGGAGAGGCAATGTGGCCATTTTCTTTATTTTAATTTTTTTTTGTTTTTTTTTTTTTTTTTGCATAGGCACAGCAATCGTTGGGAAAATTAAAAAGGAAATTTCATTGGCACAAGAGATACAGGGTATCTCCACCCATGAAGTATACTGTCATGAGACTAACGACAGTCTATGGGCATGTTGGTTGTCCAACCTCAAGGTCTCTTTATGGTCCCAGAAAAAATTCTGCTCAGTCACAGTTGTCAATGTCAGTCTTCTGTAGTTAGAGATCTTGGTTTTGACACAGATCCTAGGAATAAATATTTCTTTGTGATCCCAGGAAATGTTCTGCTCAGTCTTCTGTAGAAATCTTCTGTAATTAGAGATCTTGGTTCTTGCACAGGTCTTCTGATTTTATCTTACCATTAGATGGTGAGGTAGGTAAACCTGCACTTAAATGAAGTGTTGCTTTTTCCTCGTTTTCAGCACGTCTTATAAACTTTCCCTGGAGCAGGATTGTGACAGGGTGGATTTGGGGCCTCCCCCAGGTTCAGTTTGGTTCCTGGTGCTAGTTCTGTAAACTATGTGTTCCAGTGTTGGGATCATAGGTTCAGGGTTGGACTGTTGATGTCTGATCCATAAAGTCAAGACTCCACATCAGTAACAGTTTTATTAGTGAAGGCCGGAGCATTAGCAAAGTGGATGGGCTTTTGCCTTGCACATGGCCTACCCAGATTCTATTCCTGGAATCCTATATGGTCCCCCAAGCCTGCCAGGAGCAATTTTTTAGTGTAGAGCCAGGAGTAGCCTCTGAGTGCCAACGGGTGTGGTCCTACTGCCCCCCCCCCAAAGAGTTTTATTAGAATATAGTCTCCTAAATTTGCTATTATGTTAACATTTAAAAAGCATTATTTTATATTTTAGTCTTTGTTCCTTGAATATGGTTTTATTTTTCCTGAATTATTTTTATATCAAGTAGTTTATTTGGAAGAAATCTTCATGTAAAATGAAGTCTTTTTTACTTGTAAAGTTTACTTATTTTATCTTCATGCCACTCTAAGTTGTAAATCTACTTTACTAAAATTCTTTTTTTTTTTTTTTTTTTTTTTTTTTTTTTTTTTTTTTTTTTTTTTTTTTTTTTTTTTTTTTTTTTTTTTTTTTTTTTTTTCCATGATACACCCGCCCACACCCTGCGCCCTGCCCATTCAAGAGTTATGGGAAGGGCAGGGAAAACTTGGGACCCCAAATAAGAGGGGACACCCCCCCACACCCACCTGGTCCGGCCGCCTGGATTGCCACCCCAGACGGCCTGGAGGCCGAGGGTCGAAGAGAGGGCAGCTAGGAGCCATCAAGACCCCTAGCCACACAAGTAAGAGAGCAGGCTGCGCACATGGGGCTTCCCAAAACCCCAAGCTGGAAAGGCTACTAAAATTCTTATGAAGCTTGAAAGACAACATTGAGAAAATTGGTGCTTGAGTCTGTGATCAATGCTCCCTATATTTGTTTATCCTCAAGGCTTGTTTTTTTTATGATCCCAAGTACACATACTTTACCTGTTTAATTATCTTCTTAATTTTTAGGTTGCTAGGGTGTGTCATTTATTTACCAATTTCTGAGAGATAAAGAACACCCAGATCTTAGGTCTCTGCTATTTAGATCTGAGATCCTGGTAAAGGATTCAGGTGATAACTGCCTGATTATTAGGTACCCAGAGGTACTGAAATATCCTAAAAAAAATTCCTAAGAAAATGTACCTACCAGTAGATGCTACATCCCAGAAAATATCTATAGCTAGTTCATCTACATTCTCAAGTTAAATTAAAATATATATACTTTAGAAATTTTAAAATTCATGTACATCAATGGGAAAAATCTTTATGTTATAGTCATTCTACAAAAGAATAAAAACTAGTAAAATAATTTTAACTAATGTTTTCTTTATAATTTTGAAACATGTTTATAGTATTGTCTTTAGAAGAACAGTGTATTCCACTAGATTTTAATTTTAGCATAATATAGCTATATTAATATATCTATAGTGTAATGGTAAGTGTACAATATAAAATTAGAAATACAAAGTTAAGCCTCAATTTTTCAGAACTCTTTAAAATTGATTTTCTTTTGCGTTTTCTAACATAGTCTCATCTTATATATTTCTAACACATTCTCAAGATTTTTATTTTGTATTGCCCCACAATCTATATGCTGACATAGACAACTGTTATTTTTAATATTTAAAGAATCTTTTTTAATATCCATTTAATTTGAGAATAAAAAATACCAATTATGCTTTGCTCTCTACACATCTGTGATTATGTCTAAATCTCTAAAAACCTTTGTTAAGTCCTTTAGTGTCAAACATATTCTTCTTAGTGTGTTGCAGGTAACACTCTTTTCCCTTAAGGAAATGTTGGAAGTCACAGAATATGATACTGAGAAAATATGCTTTAACCTGGCCACCTGACCTAAAATTTTCTTTTTATCCTCTCATTTTCCAGAACATTGACCTTCAGATTCCAGCCTAATTCTTAATACAATCTACAACTGCATGATTTGTAAAATAGGAATTTGAGTCATATTTAATTGTTCACACAAATGTAAAATAGATAAACATTCATTTCTCATTTTTATATTTAGAAAAATCACTAGAAATTACTTCTATCACAAAAATAAGTGACTTAATTGAATCATGAACATGAAAATTTCTACTTTTTTTTTTTTTTTGGTTTTTGGGTCACACCCGGCAGTGCTCAGGGGTTAATCCTGGCTTCATGCTCAGAAATTGCTCCTGGCAGGCACGGGGGACCATATGGGGCACCGGGATTCGAACTGATGACCTTTTGCATGAAAGGCAAACGCCTTACCTCCATGCTATCTCCTGGGCCCTGAAAATTTCTACTTTTGTTATTTGGGTTAAGTTATGAAGATTTCTTACTATAATAATAAAAACAGGGCCAGAGCATAGCACAGCAGGGAGGGCCTTCTCCTTGCAAGCAGCCGATCTAGGTTCGACTCTATGGGCTCTGTGAGGCCTGCCAGGAGTGATATCTGAGCTCACCGTTAGGAGTAACCCTTAAGCACTGCCAGGTGTGTCCCCAAAACAAAACAAAACAGTAAAAGCAAAATGGGATAGGATTTGGATAAGGACTGAAAATATAGTATTGTCGCATATACTCTATCATATATAACCTGACCCCACTAACTTTACCCTAAAAACTGGGAAAATCCAAAAAACCAAAAAAAAAAAAATCTAAAATAAAATTAAAATGTCTTTTAGCACAGTAGTTTTTAATGTAGTTATTTATATTTTATAGGTCTCTGGATCATGTTTACAATGTGGCTTACTCTAATTAGCTTATGGTCAACAGTATCTTTAATTAAAATTATTGGTAATCTGTCCCCTGCAGCATTTCATTTACTGTGTTTATGATTCCAGGATGATTATCCTAATGAATAGGGTGATATAAAGTAACATTAAGCACAAATGAAACATAACATTCATCAGGGAACAAATTTGTATTTTAATAGAGAATGTTCTATACTTAAAGAATAAACCATATTAATAATCTGATGCTGTATTTTTAAATTTATATCCATAGGAAGTATCTAAACATTTTTATTCCTTATAATTAGAGATGAAGTCTAGGTTGTAAGAAGCAAATCTTAAATAGTATGAATATTTTATAGAAAACTAGATAAAATTTCAATAATAATTGGCTAACACACTTATTTGTATATGTTCAAAAGTAATGGTTAGAAGTAACCAATAATTTGATTTCTCTACCATTAATGAGGAATACAGAGAAATCAAACTAAGGTTCATTTATATTACTCTTCCAGCTGAATATGTTAAGTTACAGAATATTTAGTCTAAATACCTATGATTTAACTGTTTCTATTTTTATATAGAATTTTTTGAAATAGTTATAAATTAACACAGTCTGAATTTATATATCAACAAATGGATGTTCATCAAAACTTTAAAATTAGAACATATAATATCTAGCAATGTCTAGATAATTTTTGTCTATCAATACTTTTTAAATGACACCAGAGACCAAAATTGTAATTCTAATACTTGGTATTTTATTTCAATCATCATAGTGTTTTTCTAAGACACAATTGTAAAGGAAATATTAGTTTTTATTCTACTTCTTTTGTACTAGCATCTGTAGATAGATAAATAATTGACATTTCCTTGTCAATTTGGTATTCTGTCACTTTACTATAAAGATAAGGGTCTGGAGCTGTGGCACAGCGGTAGGGCATTTGTCTTGCACTTGGTTGACCTAGGATGGACTCGGGTTTGTTCCATCAACATCCCATAAGGTTCCCCAAGCCAGGAGCAATTTCTGAGCACATAGCCAAGAGTAACCCCTGAGCTTCACTGGGTGTAGCCCTAACACTAAAAAATATATTGTTTCAAGGAACTTTTTTTTGAGTGTTTAAGGTATTCTAAACATAGTATTATATTATGCACAAAGAGGGAAAGCTTAAATTCTTCCTTTCTTATTTTGATACCCTTAATATAGTTATCGTGTCTAATTGTTATGGCAAGTATTTCCAGTACTTGAATAGAAGTGGTGAGAGTGTGCAACTTTGTCACGTGCCTGATCTTAGAGGGAAGTTTATTTTTTATCTTCATTGTTTATGTTTACTGTGGGCTTATAATTAATGTTTAAATATGTTAAGAAAATTTTAATTATCATTTTATTAAGAGATATTTTTTTATTTTTAATTATGAGAACAAAGATGCAAAGAAAGAGGACAAGGTAAAGTTACAGTGGAAGGACAATCACCCATAAACAAAATTCTCAGTAGTCCCATTGATGATATCTTAGCTTTGAACTTTCAGCCAAAGAACATTAAGAAAAATAAAACAGAACCCATGTACAATTACTTTGTCCCTTAAGTCCCCAGATTGTAGTACATACTATTTCTTAGCAGCACAGAATATAATCTAAAGACATAAGACTTAAGTAACTCCTTAAACATTGAAGGCAAAGTACATTTTTACATTTTCATGCACATGTGTATTAGTTTAAGTTAAGCTCAAAAGTTTTTCAGTGGGTTGTTTTTCTTAAGGATTAGAGTCAAAGGAGCATAGTAAAAATGGTGTTAGAGTGGCACTATAGGCCCACCAAAATATGAGGGACATGGAAAGAAAAACCTTGGCCTAAATACAAGGAGACACTACCCCTGAAGTTTTCTGGCATAAGACCAACTCTAGGCTCCAGGCAAACTAGTTTGTCCAATCCAAGCCATTGTCTGTAGCGCCAATACACTTTCATTTTCCACATAGTCTCTGTTGTTGGTATCTTGTTTCTGTATTAAAGATCCTGGAATCTGTATATCCTATATTGCAGTCAGGATGGTGCAAAGCATCCACTAGTTTCACCTCACACTTAAGGGGCAATAGAGAGAACCCTGTCCTGTAAAGTAGGTCATTGTTGTTGTCAAGTCTTCTCAGTGTTAGCGGAAGTCTCTTTTGAGCATGTCAATGTCAGAGCCTTGGTAGGGTCTTCCCTGGTAGAGGATTGCTTCCAGATATTGCTATAAAAAAACCTTGGATGCTTCGTTGATAGCTTGTCTGGTTGAGTGGAGGATGACCATTCTTCTGAGGCCTGTGCCAGGTCATTATATCAATGTTCAGGGTATAAGGTCCCATTGCACTATGAGATTTGTGTGTTCCAACCTTTATTAGATAAGAACCTATCTGTATGTATAGTATTTTCTCATTTTAATGTGCCGATGCAAACAAGAACAATGCCACGTGGCATTATCGACACATATGGAGGCCATAGGAACAAGTCCAACAATCATAACCATTAAACTGAGGGACTCTTCCACCAGCATTCCTTATTGAACAGCTCACAAAGAAAAGACAAGATAAAAAGTGAATAGAAACGTCATGGTAGAAGAATATGTAGAGAGAGTTATAGCTGTTAAAGAAAATACACATAAAATATTCTAAAGACATATGTGTCCATTTTATGTCTTTTGAGATAGTTTTGAGGTTGTTAAATCTAATGCATGACTTTGGTCTGTGATTAGGACTGTGTGGTACTGAAGTTAAAAAGGGTAAATGTGGGGTACTGATGTTTGGGGGAGTATATGTAGCCCCGTGCGGTTTGGGACATGTAGACTGGGACATGTAGAAATTAACAGTGACTGCCTGAGTACAGCTGAGCAGC
>PVKC010008086.1:0-28547 GCA_004027635.1 Crocidura indochinensis | reverse complement strand
GAAAGAAGGAAAGAAGGAAAGAAAGAAGAAAGAAATAGGACAGGTAAGTGGAATCAGATTTTATATGAAAGTATGCCATCTGACAACGTGCTTGAGATCTATGCTTGTAAACAACTGATGGTGTTTATTGCTGATAATAAAATAAACCTTTCAAAATAAAAGTGTTTCATTTTGGAAAATTTGTATCAACCATCATGAACTTGACAACTTCTCAACAATTAAAACTATTTTGATGAGATGCTTAATGATTTTAATAGGAGAAACAGATATTGGTCATCAAGCATGTTGCCATATGGAAATTCGACATAACTTGTGAACTCATATATTGAAATGATGAGCTATACTGTTGCACATAATTTGTGAACTTTTACATTGATAAGAATTAATTAAAGGTACAAGATAGGTTTAGACTTAAATGTAATGGAGGGAAAAGTACATAAATATGGTTTCAAATTCCACATAAAATTAATTTTTAAAATGCATGAGCCTTGAATTTGGATCTATAGCACAGCGTTAGGGCATTTGCCTTGCATGCAGCCAAACCAGACAGACCCTGGGATGGTTCCCAGAATCCCATATGGTCCCCCAAGCCTGCCAGGAATAATTTCTGAACACAGAGCCAGGAGTAAACCTGAGTGCTGCTAGATGTGACCCAAAAACCCTAAAAAAAAAACCCTCCCCCCAAAATGTATGAGTCTTTAGAAAGTATAGGGGGTTAAGGTGCCTGTTTTGCATGCTCAATCCCTGTACTCAAGTCTCAATTTCACACCAATAAATAAATGTAAAAAATGTTGATTTAGATCTAAAACTGCTAGTTATTTCATGTTATTTTTATTATATTATTGAAACAATTTTGATCCACAGAGTGCCTCATAGTTGAATTCCAGATTTACAATGAATCAGGGCCCTTTCCACTACTAGTGTCAACCTCCTTCCACCACTGGACCCAGGTTGCATCCAATTACTACACCTTCTGTGGATTTCTGGCACTCCATTGTTGTTTATGTTGTTTCTGTTGAATTTATCGAACATTTCTGTTTTCATCTGTTCAAAAAACTTTAAGTATTTTTTCCATTGTCTAATCATTTGTTTTGAGGTTCGTTTTCCATCTCTTCTGCTGTATAGAATTATGATTCATCTCATCTTCTAGCTCACTAATTCTGTCTTCAGCTGCTGTTACTCGATTGGGGAGGGTTTCCATAGAGTTTTTCATTTCCTCTACTGTATATTTTTCAATCCTGTTATTTCAGTTTGGAGTTTTCTGATTTCTATATTTGTGGTCTGTTCAGATCGATCTATGCTTTCTTTGAGTCCTACAAACATCTTCCATATTTCTATTCTAAACTCCTTATCTGAGAGGTTAATTAGGTAGTTGGCATTTTTTGGATCATCAGAGATGTCATCTTCATTCTCTATGCATGGTGTTATCTTGCGTTTTTTTCCCCATTGCCACACTTGAAGTGTGATTCTTACTCCTTGTTGCTCACTCCATGGCTGCGCTTTTATTTTCTACATTTTATGATGGAGTTCATACTAGAAATGTGTTACTCTAGGCCCAACCTGCTCTGGTGTTGTTGTTGTTGTTGTTGTTGTTGTTTTGGTTTTTGGATCTCAAGGGTTATTCCTGGCTCCATGCTCAGAAATTGCTCCTGGCAAGCACAGGGGACCATAATGGACAACGGGATTCGAACCGATGACCTTCTGCATGAAAGGCAAACGCTTTACCTCCATGCTATCTCTCCAGCCCCTGTGTTGTTTTTTGAACCCTCAGTGCTCAGGAGCCCTCGGTTGTGGCATCGGTGGTGTTGACCAAGACTCACCTCTATTCAGGCATGTCCAGGGCCCCTCGGTCTCAGCTTTCTTCAGGAATCCTGTGCAGGGGGTTGGTCTCAAACCCCTGGTGCTAAGTAAAGATGGAGTCAACCTGGACTCACCTCAAGGACTTAAGGCATGTCCAGGGCACCTCAGTCTGAGTTTTCTTCAGTAATCCTGTGCAGGGGCTGGTCTCAGACTCACAGCGCTCAGGAGCCCTCAGTAGTCACACCACCTTCTGACCAACAGTCTATATTTATACCTTTTCTCTTAATTTTATATAAAAACGCAGTAATATGTGGCAAAATAGAGTAATTCATGTTAAAGCTTCTAAGAAAAGGTGGTAGCCACCACTTAAAAGACAAAAGGGGCTGGAGCTATAGCACTGCTGTAGAAAGTTTGCCTTGCACAAAGCTGGGCTGACCCAAGACAGATCTTATTTCGATCCTTGGAGTCCCATATGGCCCCCCAAGACCAGAGCGATTTTTGAGCACATAGCCAGGAGTAAGCCTTGAGCATCACCAGGTGTGGCGGAAAAAACAAAAAATCAAACAAAATAAAACAAACAAAAAAGACAAATTATTAAAAAAATCTATAAAAAAGGTGTGTGTATGGCAGTTTTGTGTTTGCATAGGCACAGCAAAATATGGGAAAAATAGAAAGGAAAAACCTTTGGCCTAAAAACAAGGAGAATTTACCCACACCAGCATAAGACCAACTACATGTTCCAGGCATACTAAGTAGTCTAACCCCAAAATCTTTCTCTGGGGTCCCAGTTAAATCTATTCACAATAACGATTGTTGCTGTGGGGTTTCTGTAGTTAGAGGTCCTGATTTCTGTACAGATCCTATGTTGAAATCAAGGTTACATGGGATGTCTTTTGGTTTCATCTCACCATTAGGTGACAATGCATAGAACCCTTCCTTGAAAACAGGTTGTTGCTTTTACCAAGTAGTCAGGTGTCATATGATCCCATTCTGGAGCAAGTTGATGCCAGGGCAGCATTGGGGCATTCCCTGGTAAATGTCTGATTTCTGGTGCTGGTTTAGAAAATTGTACTGTTTCCATTGATGGGATCCAAGGTTCAGGGGTGAATGGTCAATGTCTGATCTTTTGAAGCCTAAGCCAAATCACTATGACAAGTGTTCAGTGTGTAAGTCCTACTGCAATATAAAATTTGTGTATTCATGAGAGTATACTTCAAGAGCGAGAAACCTGTATCTCTTAGGCCAAGGGAATTTCCTTTTTAATATCCCCAATGTATAATGTGCCTATGAAAAAAAAAGGTAGCACAAATTAATTTTATTTTTGTTATTGTTGTCGTTGCTTTTTTTGTGCTTTGTTTTGCTTTTACTTCAAGACCATGGTTATTGTTTTGTTGTTGTCTTTTTTGCTGTGGTGATTTTCGGGTCTTTTTTTTTGTTTGATTTTTTTTGTATTGTTGTTATATTTATCTTCCTTTTTTTCCTTTCTTTTCTTAAATTGATATGTATATGCTCTCATATTTTGCTTGTTTGATATTTTTGCCCTTACCCCTTTTAATCTTTCCTTCAAACAAAACCATATAATTTGAGTTGTCTTGTTCTGCCTCACAAATTGGGGGGGAAATAATGGAGGATACCAAGACCAAACAGTCATATGAACATTGAATAGACATAAAAAAATGATCAGACTTAAACACCAAATCCAAAGCCAAAGACAACAGAATCGATATCCAATCTACAGCAAGCAAGACACAGAGGGGCCACTTATACTAGCAGCCCAGGGAGCAAAGTATGGGGATATGGGATGCATGCTGTGAACATGGGTGGAGGAAGGACTACATTGGTGGTGGAAATGGTCCTGATTCAATGTCACTATGTACCTAAAATATTACTGTGAAAGATTTAACGAAAGAAAGAAAAAAAAGAAAATAATTTTATGTTCCTATCTCCTTTAGAGAAGAACTTGTTTGTACAAGTAAGATTTCCCCATTTTAATGTGCCTATTCAAAAAGGAACCACACGGTACTACTGGAGCATATGGGAGTAAAAATAAAAACTAAACAATCCCTATAACCTGATCCTAACATTAACTCATAACACTAGAGAAACTTATTTTCTGGAGTTTCCTACTAGATTCCCCCAAAAATGATGGGAAGGGGCCAGTCCCGTGGCGCTAGAGGTAAGGCGTCTGCCTTGCCAGCGCTAGGACCTAGGACAGACCGCGGTTCTATCCCCCGGCATCTCATATAGTCCCCCAAGCCAGGAGCGACTTCTGAGCGCATAGTCAGGAGTAACCCCTGAGTGCTACCAGGTGTAGCCCAAAAGTCAAAAAAATTGATGAGGAAATTGCTGCTACATAAGAAAATAGACAGTAAGCATTAGACCTGTTAATGAAAAACATCTAAAATATTCAAAGAGATATACCTATCCCCTTTAAGTCTTTTGAAATACTCTGGGAGGGGTGTGTGGTTTTGTGGAGTTTAAAAAATGGCTCCTTTAGTCACATATCAGGATACGTCCTCGTTGGGGGGGTCTTTTCAGAAATTGAATCTGGTAGCAAGCAACAGTCCATACTGAAGGGAGGTAGAAGAAATGGGGCTGCCAAGAGCAAATTAGCAGCAGCGGCAGTGTCAGCTTCTTTTCAGTCTGAGAATCCGTCTTTTCACTTTGGGAGCTGGTTGGCAGCTGGCTGAGGATAGGGTATTGTTCCACTTTCCGAGGAGCTAAGAACTGAAGTAAAAAAGGTTAAATGGGAGAAATAACAGATCAGAGCTGAAAAAGTAGAGGGCTAGAAAAGAACTTATATGGTAGTAAGCGAAGGGGTGGGGGGTGAAGGGGTTATATATAACAGGAGGAAGGACAATATACAACAAAGACAGACATTATGTATGTAAGAGACAGACATTAGACAGACATTGAGGTGGCCAAAATATTCATGTGCACACTTAGACACTGAGGATTGATCCATGGATTAGTTCAGGGGTGACGAACATGCAGCTTTCGAGCCACATGCGGCTCTCTGTCAAAATGAATGCGACTCTTTGCCTCTTCTCATTCTTTTGTATCCTGTGGCTCTGCCAAGTTTGGATTTTGTTCTGCTGCTTCTGAGGAGGAACTTCTGAGGAGAGATCTCCAAGCGCATAGTCCCATCTTCCATGTTGGGTCCCATCTTGCCATGAGTTCTGAGTGTGGAGGATGAAGCACACCCTCACCCTTACTGCAGGATTTTTACCCTCAAAATGGCAAAATGCAATATGTGTTTAATAGATTCTTGTTAAAATGATATGCTTTTGTGTGAGTGCTTGTCTGTTTTGGCAGGTCACTGTGTGGTGTGGCTCTCTGACGCTCACAGTTTAAAATTTTGGCTCTTTGTGTTGAACTTGTTCGCCACCCCTGGGTTAGTTGAAAAGCTGACTCAGGTGAAATAGTACAGAATGCTTAAAAAATATAAAGCTGTCAAGTCATTTTCTAGGCCAATCATGATTGGTGAGGGTAAATTTCACTGAAGAAAGGCTACATGGATTAGATTGTGTATAGAGCATTCTTAAAAACAATAATAATTTTCAAGTCTAGAAAACTAAGTGATATGGTAATGAATAATGTAAGAAGAGTCTATACCATGAAGTATTCTCTACAGGGTCTTGAGCATCCAGGTTCCTTTTCTAAGAGCAATCTAAAACCATGAGATTATTGTATAATGGTTTATTACCTGAAGTTAAAAACAAATTACAATAATATACTCAATGAATGAGCTCTGTAGCCAGAGTTTTTGGCATGCAGTCGCATATTCCATTGATATGTATGGACATAAATATTAGATATATTGGCAGGCATAATTAAGTAGTTAATGCATAGAAGAAATTTTTGTCAGGACATTTTTGGTGAGCACTGTCTTCCAAGTCTAATATAGTATAGCACTGTAATATGGATATGGCATGACCAACCTATATCTCCAAGTACTCCTGTGGATAAAAAGGACAAGGAGTTATTATAGACATAGTAAAATTAAGACATTAAAAATTCTTATAGTAAGCACTACAGAGGGAGACCATGATTTCCAAACACATTCTGTATTTGTATTTTTGACTAACTTTTATAATTTTATTTTATCGTGGACTGTCACCTACCTATATTTTATCTGTAGATAAAAGCTCAAAGTATATCTTCTTAGAGGTTATTTTTCTAAACTAGCAAGAGTGTCTATGTATAATAAATATATTGAATACTAGTTTATTCAGTATATTTGAATTTGTTCAAATATTTGATTTGTTCAGCTGGTATCTGAGCTATTTTTACAAATTACAAGGACTTTTATTTTGTTATAAAATTTCAGGAAAGTTTCTCAAACTCATTGAGCTTCAGACTCTTTATTTGATAAATAAATGATAAATATAATAATACTCTGAATACAAAATGAGATGTAGTACATATAGATAATATAATATAGCACTTGAAAAGCAAAGATGTTAACTAATTTTTGATTTTTTCGTTTATATTTTTCAAGACGCTCTTCCAAGAAAAAATGTCTTATTTAAATCAATCAGTTATAATTTACAACAAGTTTAAGACAACGAAGAGGCTAAAATAATTGGGAGTGCCAACAATGCCAAAAGAGTTAAGAATTTAGAAAAGTAAAAATTTAATTTCTGAACCTATGGGAAATTACCTTTTTAATTGGAAAGCAACACTTCTACTGGTTTGGTTACTTTCTGATGTCGCAGAATTACTCTCCAATTTAAGAGGCAGTTAGTGTTATTATATGTCATTATGTTTAAATGGAGTATCTGGAAGATGTCTCAATTAGAAAGTCCTCCCATTAAGTGTGTCCTATAGGTTAATAAAAATCGCTTCCTCTCTCCTGGATAGTGCTATTTGGGAAAAATATTGAAGACCCAATCATTAAAAGGTCAAAGTTATGATTTTCAATTAGCACTCTATTAAGCAGTGCTAGGAAAACTTGCCATTCCTGATGTGTGTTTTGTCAGTATATTTACATAACAATCAAGTTAAATGCATTTTGAATTATAGTATTATGTATAACTTGAGGCAAAAGCATGCACAGTGAGATCAATAATATTCATTTAAAGAGTACAATATCTAATAGTATAGTTATGATTTTTACATAGTTATTATTAAGATTGGTCTAGATCAGTGGTTTTCAACCTTTTTGTGCAAAGGCATACTTTTCTTTCATAAAGAAAAATTGAGACACACCACCATTAGAAAATGTAAAAGAAATTAACTCTGTGACTATATTGACTATATATAAAGTAATTCTCTTGAATAGGAATCAAATAAACACAAAGAATTATTTTATAATTACTTTATTATAAAATAGCAAAGTTTTTTATAATGATTGGCCTATTTGTGAGTTGGAGTCACATGTTATAGATTATAGATGGAATTGGAATTTTTCCCATGACACACCAGACAATATATACAGCACAATAGTGTCCCACGGCACAGTGGTTGAAAAACGCTGATCTAGATCATGTAATTATTTATGATTTTAACAATCAGAAAAATGGAGAAAAAAAGAATACATTAAAATGATTAATTCTAGAAGCTAGAAAGAATATTAGAAAATAATAATGTTTGCAGCTACATAGTTCTTGACAAATAATATTTATATTATTTTTGTTAGTTTATTTGTTATGGGGCAATGTAGCAGTGCTCAGGGGTCAAACTCAGTGGTGATTTGGGGAGAAAAACATGATACTAATCGACCAGGGCTTTTATATTTCATACAAAATATTTGTTCCAGCCCATTGAGCTATCATTATAGCCCCGAAATATTTTTATAATTTTAATTAAAAATTTCTTCACTTAAGCACCATGGTTACAAACATGCTTGTAGTTGGGATTCAGCCATAAAATCCACACCCCCTTCACCAGTACAACTTTCCTACCAAAATGTCCCCCATTTCCCTCCTCCCCCATCCCCTGCCTTTCCTCAAGACAGGCATTATAAGAATTATTTATTGAATCCATCTGGGCCTGGGCTTTTGTTTTTGTAAGACTTTTGATTGCCATTTTAATTTCCACAATAGTGATGAGTCTATTCAAATATGCTAGATCACCTTGGTTCAACCCGGGTGGTTATAAAAATCCAAGAATTTATTCATGTATCCATGTCTTACAGGTTGCCATGTTTTGTGGCATAGATTTTCTCAAAGCAATCTCTGATTACCTTTTGAATTTCCATAGTTTTCTGTAGTAATTCCTTTTTATTTCTAATAAGGCTTATTAAGTTTCTCCGTCTTCCTTTTTTGTGAGTCTTGCAAGTTTATTGATCTTGTTTATTTTTCCAAAGAACCAACTCTTGCCTTCATTGATTATTTTGGATTGTTTTCTGGATTTCCCCATTTGTTGATTTCTGCTATAAGTTTTATTATTTACTTCAATCTACATATTTTGGTTCATTTTGTGATCAGTTTCCAATTTTATAAACTATGCCAGTAAATTATTTATGTAGACCTTTTCTTCCTTCCTGATGAGTGTAAAGTTATAAATTTTTCTCGAAGTACTGCTTTTGCTGTGTCCCACAGATTCTGATAATTTGTGTCTTCATTCTCATTTCTTTCCAGGAATCTTTCTGTTTTACTAATTTTAATTGAGAATTACATGTGAATTATAAGTCTTCCATAATTATATTTAAGGTACATAGTGAAAGTGAATTAGAGCAATTCCCTACCACCAGTATTGACCTCCATTTGTCTCTGTTCCCAGCATGCACCCATCCTTCTCCTTTTTCCCTTTGGACCGCTAGTATAACCAGTCTCCTTTGTATATAACTTGTAGATCTTGATTCTGTTGTCCTTGACTTTGGGTTTGGTATTTAGACCTGATCATTATTTATTTCCATTAAATATTCATGTGACTGTTTGCTCTTGGTACCATCCACATTCTTTTTTTTATTATTGTTTTCCTTGATTTATGAGCAGAACAAGATGATTCACGTTCTGTGGTTCTGCTGGGGAAAATAAAGCTGGGAGGAATCCATCTAGGCGCTAACAATATCAATTTAAAAGAAGTAAAAGGGGGAAAAATGAAAAAAAAAAAACAAAGAAAAGGCAACGACAAAATATACAACAGCCACAATAATTTGAATAATTATTCAATTAAAACAATACCCCCCTTTATTTTGCATAAGCACAGTAAGTATTGGGGACATTTGAAAGGGAATCCTCTTGGCCTAAGAGATTCAGAGTTTCTCCACACTTGAAGCATATTCTCAAGGGAACAACTACAGGCTCCAGATATGCTCATTATCAAACCCCAAAGTCTTTTTATGGTGCCAGGAAATGTTCTGCCCAGCTGTGGCTGACAAAATCAGTCCTCTGTTATTAGAGATCTTGGTATTTGCACAGGTCACAGGATGAAGTCTAGGATAGTCTTTCTTTATGATTCTAGAAGTTCTGCTCCATCACGGCTGTTGTAGTTAGTTTTCAGTAATTAGTGATCTTTGTTTGTGCACAGATTTTAGGACGAAACCTAGGAAATAGCCTTTGCCTATGGTTCCAGAAATTCTGCTCAGTGGTAGTTGTCAAAGTCAGACCTCTGGAATTAGAGATATTTGTTCTTATTCAAATCCTAGACTGAAGTCTAGGCTAGGGTCTTATTGGACCCTGGAAAAGTTCTGCCCAGTTGTGGTTGTCAAAGTTAGTCTTCTGTAATTAGTGATCTTGATTGTTGTGCATATCAAAGACTTAGTGTCTTCTGATTTCATCTTCCTAATAGGTGATGAGGTAGGGCAATCTTTCCAAGAAACTTTTGATTCCATCTTTGATTTTATCTCTGACCCACTGGTTATTCAATGGTGAGCTGTTCAATCACCAGTTGTAAAAATTTTTCCTCTGTGTCTGCTTATTATTCACTAATTTCAGTGCATTATAATATGAGAAGGTGGAATATACAATTATATACAATTTCTACCCTCAATTTTATGGAGATATGTTTTATGGAGAATGAGCAATGTGCATTGAAGAAAAATGTGTATCTAGTTTTCTGGGGGTTAAGTGCCCTATATATATATACTAGGCCACTTTCTTCTATTTCTCCTTCCAGAGATAATATATTCCTGCTGACTTTTCAGCCTGGTTGACTTATTGGATTGACAGGGTGGTGATAAGTTCTCCCACTATTATAGTGTTGTTATTGATGTCTTTTTTAATATTTGTCAACAATTATATTAAATATTTTCCTGGTATCTCATTGCTGTGTATATGTTTAGAAGTATGATTTCTTCTTGTTATACATATCCTTTGCTTATTAAAAAATGTTCACCTTTGTCCCATATAACTTCCTTAAGTCTAAAGTTTGTGTCATCTGATATTATTATGATCATGTCAGTTTTTTTTTAATGGAAATTGTCTGCTTGGATGATTGTCTTCCAACATTTTTGAGCCTATGTTTGTTCTGACTCTTCACATGTGTTTCTTGTAGGCAGCAGAATATTGAAATCAATTTTTGGATTCATTTTGCCACTCTGGTAGTGTTTTTCTTCTGTGTCCCTTTGTGGTTCACTTTTAATTTCAGTGCATTATGCGAAGGTATCTGAAAAGGTAGTATGAGCAATTTCTATATACTTTATTTTATGTAGGTATGTTTTATGGGGCAGCATGTGTTCTATTTTGGATAATGACCCATGTTCATTGGAGAGTATTGTGTATCCAGTTTTGTTTGGATCGAAAGCCCTATAAATATATCTACTAAACAATTTTCTTCTATTAATCCTTATAGTGCTAGAGTATTCTTTTGGGGGGGGTGTTGGGGAATACCCCATGATGCTCAGGGGTTATTCCTGACTATGCACTCAGAAATCACTCCTGGCTTGTGGGACCATATGGAATGCCAGGGATCAAACCGAGGTCCATCCTGGGTCAAGCTGCTTGCAAGGCAAATGTCCTACTTCTGTGCCATTGCTCCTGTTCCAGTGCTAGTGTATTCTTGTTATATTTCGGTTGACCTATGAAGTGGTGAGAAGGCCATTTGAAGTCTTCCACTATAGTGTTGTTACTGATATCTTCATTCAAGGTAGTCAGCAGTAGTTTATGTATTTTGCTGGTCCATCAGTGGATGCATATATGTTTCAGAGTGTGATTTATTTACATAGTATATATCCCTTCATTCTTTAAAAATGTCCATTCTCATCCTTATAACTTAAGTCTAAAGAATGCATTTGTCAAAATTAGTATGGACACTCCAAAAATTTTGGGTGACTATTTTGAGTTTGAATCTGTGTTTATTCTGTCTATTCGAATGTATTTCCTTAGGCAGCAAAACGATGGATTGAGGGTTGTTTTTTTTTTTTTATCTATTTTTCCACTTTGTGTCTCTTAACTGTTGCATTTAGTTCACTGACATTGAGAGCGATGAATGTCATGGGATTTAGTGTAATATTTTATTATGAGATGGATGTGTCTTGTGGTCATTTTTATCATAAAGTGGATCTTTCAGCTAATCCGTTAAGGGTGGTTTTCAGTCTGTAAAGTGTTTAAGCTGTTGTTTATCAGTAACTCTGTGTAGCCTTCCTTTAAACTTGTTTTTAAGTCTTACTGAGTGAATTACTTTTGGTGATGAATTATTCCATTGAGTTTTGTCACTATATCCCACGTCTGCCTTCAGGCTTTGAGACTTTCTTACGATAAATCTGTGTTACATCTTAAAGATGCTCCTTTGAATGTAATTTTCATTTTTGATTTTGCTGTTTTCAGTATTCCATTTCTCACTATGGATTTAAGTCATAGTGAATAGGATGTATCTTGGGAATCTCTTTTGGCTACTACTCTTTGGACATGTAGAATTTAGTTGCCTGTACACTTTAGCTCTAGGGGTTTCTCTGCAATAATGTCCTCGATGTTGATACTCATGGGGGTGGTGTTCTTTCTGTGTTTTTGAGACTCCAATGATTGTTACATTGTTTCTGTTGAGACTATCAAAAATTTTATTCATCTGATAACATTCTTTTTTTGATTATTTTTATTGTGACCAAAGTGAATTACAGATTTTTCACAGTAATATTTAAAGTACATAGTGACAATGAATCAGGGCCATTCCCACCACCAGTGTTGTCCTCCCTCCACCCCTGTTCCCAGCTGCATCCCATATCTTCTTCATTTGCCACCCAGACTGCTAGTGTAGCTGTTCCCCTCTGTGTATAGCTTGTTGTAGATTGAGTATTGATTCTATTGTCATTGATTTTGGGTATGGTGTTCTCAGATTAATTCCTAGGTACTTAATATTTTTGTATACTATTTTAAGTGGGATCGATTCAGGACTTTTCCCATTGTTTGATTCTTTGTTTTGAGGCTCATGTTCAAACACTTCTGTTGTGTGGAGCTATTATGCATCTCATGTTTCAGCTCACTGATTCTGTCTTCAGTCACTATTAACTCTGTTGGAGAGGTTTTCTGTGAGGTTTTCATTTCACCTACTAATTTTTTTGTTTGTTATTTTAGTTTGAAGTTTTTTCATTTCTACTTTTATATCCTCTTGATTCTATATTTTTGTTGTTTTGTATTTCTTGTTTGTTTTGGGGCCTCACCTGGTGATATTCAGCGGTTACTCCTGGCTCTGTACTCAGAAATAGCTCCTGGCTTGGGGGACCATATGGGATGCTGGGGGGTCGAACTGTGGTCTGTCCTAGGTCAGCCGCTTGCAAGGCAACACCCAACCACTGTGTCACCACTCTGTCCCCATCTCTTGATTATTTTTATGGCACATTCAGTTTGTTCCATGCTTTCTTTGAGTTCTATGAACACCCTCCATTTTTCTTTTAAAAAGTTCTTTTCTGAGAGGCTAGACAGGCAATTGATACATTTTGAGTCATCTAAGCTACCATCTTTGACCTCTAAGCCAGGTGGAGGCCTATTGTTTCCCCATTGTCACATGTGTACTGTGATGTTTTCTATGTCTCATTCTGGCATTCCTTGAGTAGAAGGAGCATAAAGCAGCCGAGTGGAGTAGCTGTACTTAACTGGCTTTATTGTCTTAGATTCTGTCCCTCACCTGATACATACAGTCAATATCTTGACAAAAATTTTGTTCTGTTACTTTAATCATTGAGACATTGGCAAATCCTTTTCTTATTAAAGAGAAGATAATAAAAATAAATTGATTACTACTATTGTCATCAACATCTGTAAAACTTGGTTCTTATGTCACTGGGTTCCTAGTATTTTGTGTAAGAAATTTATAGAAGACAAATAGCTTGAGGCACAAACTGTTGACAATGGAATGGAGAAAGAGATAAATAGAGTAGGAAAGGCACTATGTTGGAACTTACCAGGGTTTTATTCTGGCAACACATATCATTTCCAGATCACCATCAAGAATAATATCCAGGGCTAGAGAGATAGCACAGTAGTAGGGTGTTTGTCTTGCAGGTAGCTGATTCAGGATGGATGGTGGTTCAAATCCCGTTGTCCCATATGGTTCCCTGTGCCTGCCAGAGACAATTTCTGAGCAGAGTCAAAAGTATCTGCTGAGCACTGCCAGCTGTGATCCCTCTCCCCCCAAAATAATCATATCCAAACACAAAGCCAGGAGCAATATCTGAGCTCTGCCAGTGTGGCTGAAAGACCAAATGAAAAAGAATATAATGTATTGGATCTAAGAGTTAGAGTTTCATTTAACTTAACTATATTTGCTCTAATTTAGGGAAAAGTCACAGGAAGCAAACACAACTTGATATATCTGAGCTTTGCTGCATACAACTTTTCATTTCTTTGACCAAAAGAATAAAACTTCTCAAAGATCTGAAAGTGTTTTAGAAGTTATATTTTTTATCTCCTTGAAAATGATTGGGTTTCTTTGGGGCACACATGCTTGAAAATAGAAGAACTTTGCCCAAGAATAGGATTATGTACTCCTGCTGATGATTCTAAAAATATTACTATATTTGCCTCTTTTGAATATTATTATCTCATGGTCATAAAGGGAAAATGGGATTTCAAATCTTTAGGTCAAGATGAATTTTGGCAAAATAAAATCATATTAATGGATGGCTTAATAGCTTTAGAGAAAGCTTCTGAAATGTTAATCCAAATCCATATTTTTTTCCTAACATATAATGCCATAATTTGCACTGATGGTGGTAGAAGGGGATGAGAGTCACACCCATCTATGCTCAGCACTTACTTGGGACTCTGCTAAGGGATCATTCTTGGTCATGCTGAACTTAGTTTGACTGTGTGCAATGCAATTCATTATCCTATTATTTTTATCTATCCAGCTGCTAGAATTGCATTATTTTAAGCATATCCAGGGGATATGTGATTGCATAGCAAGGAAGGTACTTGCCTAGCTAGAGGCTGCAGCCTTGGCCTCTGTAGCAAAGGGCAATTTGACCTTAGTTTTCTTTCTGTCTTTTTTATTGTTTGTTTTTGAGTCACACTCAGGGGCGCTCATGAGTTACTCCTGGCTCTGCATTCAGAAATCACTCCTGGCAGGGTCGGAGGACCATATGGGAGGTCAGGACTCAAATCAGGGTTTGTCTAGAGTTAGCTGTGTACAATGCAAACATTCCAGCCACCCCTCCCCCAGTCTTAGCTTTCTTAAGGTAGCTCACATCCACTGTGAGCTAAGACCAATCCTATGGTCAACATAGAATTATAAAAGTGTGGACATTTATTCTTATACACTATTAATGATAGAAAAGAAATATATATCAAAAAACATTCCCATTTACATTAGTGCCACACAAACTCAAATATCCTGGAGTTAACTTAATGAAAGATGTGAAGGACTTATACAAAAAAAAAACCTACAAAATTCTGCTTCAAGAAATAAAAGGATATGTGAAAATGGAGGCATATACCCTTCTCATGGATTGGGAGGATTATATCATTAAAATGACAATATTCCTCAAGTCATTGTACAGATATAATGCAATTCCTTTAAGGATACGCAGAACATTCTTCAAAGAAGTGTATTAAACACTCCTGAAATTCATCTGGAACAATAAACACCCAAAAATAGCTAGAGTATCCCTTGGGAAAAGGAATATGGGAGGCATCACTTTTCCCAACTTTAAATTATATTTTAAGGCAATAGTCATTAAATCAGCATGGTATTGGAAGAGAGACAGACCCTTAAGTGACTAGACAAGAGTATTCAGAGAATGCTCCCCAGATATACAATCAATTAATTTTTGATAAAGGGGCAAGAAATGCAAAATGAAGCAAGGAAAGCCTCTTCAACAAGTGCTATTGGCACAACTAGTCAGTCACTTACAAAAAGATGAACTCAGACTCCAGCTAACACAAGGCACCAAGGTCAAATGCAAATGGATTAAAGACCTTCATATCAGACCTGAAACTATAAGGTATATAAAACAACACGTAGGTTAAACACTCCAGGACATTGAAACTACTAAAGGCATCTTCAAGGAAGAAACAGTACTCTCCAAACAAGTCAAAGCAGAGATACACAAATAGGACTATATTAAACTGAGAAACTTCTGTACCTGAAAGAAAATAATGCCTAGGGTACAAAAGCCAGCCACTGAATGGGATAAGCTAGTCACCCAATCCCATCAGAAAAGGGGCTAAAATCTAAGACATACAAGTTACTGACAAAATTTAACAAGAAAAAAAAACATCTAACCCCATCAAAAATGAAGAAAAGAAATAAACAATTTATCAAAGAAGAAATACAAATGGCCAAAAGACACATGAAAAATGCTCCACATTACTAATCATTAGGGAGATGCATATCAAAACAACAATGAGGTACCATTTCACATCACAGAGACTGACACACACAAGATGAGTGACAGCAGAGATGAGGGGAGAAAAGAACTCTCATTCACTGCTGGTGGGAATGCCATCTAGTTTAGCCCTTGTGAAAAACAATAGGAAGATTCCTTAAAAACTTCGAAATAGAGCTCCCATTTCATCCCACTATACTACTCCTAAGGATATACCCTATGAACACAAAAATCCAATACAAAAATCCCTTCCTCACACCTATGTTCATCATAGCACTTTTTAAAATAGCCAGACTCTGGAAACAACCAAGATGCCTTTCAACAGAAGAAAGGCTAAAAAAAATTGTCGTATATACACACAATGGACTATTATGCAGCTGTCAGGAGAGATAAAGTCATGAAATTGTCCTATACATGAATATATATGGAATCTATTATGCTAAGTGAAATATGTCAGAAAGAGAGAGATAGACACAGAAAAATCTCACTCATGTATGGTTTTTAAGAAAAACTAAAGACATTGAAATAATATCCAGAGATGAGGGTCAGAAGGACTGGCTCAAGATATGAGGCTCACCACAAAGAGTGGTGAATGCAGCTAGAGAAATAACTACACTAAGAACTATCAAAACAATGTCAGTGAGTAAGGGATATAGAAAGCCTATCTTGAAAACAGGTGGTGAGGGGGAGGGAAGAGATGGGAGCATTTGTGATGGGAAGCTTGCACGGTGAAGGGGGGTGTTCTTGTTATGACTGAAACTCAACTATAATTGTGTTTGTAATCAAGGTATTTAAATAAAGAAATTATTTAATAAAATGTAGTGAAGCCATTTTAGCTGAGTGTTGAATATCTATGAAGGCTACTCAAAATTCAGTTCTTATGCATAGTCGTTTTTTTTTCCTTTTTTTTTTTTGGTTTTTGGGCCACACCCGGTGACATTCAGGGGTTACTCCTGGCTATGCGCTCAGAAGTCGCTCCTGGCTTGGGGTACCATATGGGAACCGGGGGATCGAACCGCAGTCTGTCCTAGGCTAGGGCAGGCAAGGCAGGCACCTTACCTCCAGCGCCACAGCTAGCCCCTATAGTCATTTTTTAATTGAAATATATTTTCAGATTATTTATTTTATTTATTATTTATTCAATTTATTTTGCATGACACCAAAGCATTAAATTAATATTCATTTAATTAATTTTATGATTACTACAAATAATAAAATAAATTCACTAACTTCAAGCACTTTCCTTGCACTGACACTGTGACATTTTTTTAAGATCTGAAATACATTTTGGCAATATTAGTCATTTTTTGCTTTTTGTTTTTTTTGGGGGGGGCCACACCCCCACACCCATTGATGTTCATGGGTTACTCCTGGCTATGTGATCAGAAATCGCTCCTGGCTTGGGGGGACCATATGGGATGCTAGTTGATCGAACCACGGTCATTTTTGAGGCTAGCACTTGCAAGGCAGATGCTTTACCTCTAGTGCCATTGCTCCGACCCCTTTATCTGTACCTTTTGTATTGAGAACTGATAATCTGAAATTGAATTTTTTTACACATAAGGGTCATATTAAAAGTGAAGAAACTTCAAACACTCTTTAAAATTTAATTAAATATATAATATAGTCTTTAGAAATCTTAGGTATGTATCAATAATTGTAATATTTTTAAATTTTCCAACTATAGAGAAATTATCTCAATTTTCTTTTTTTGGGGGCTGAGTACATTGTCTGTTTAGAAATTTATTGGATTAATAAACGAAAACCTGGAGTATAAAGGAAATCTTTTGTGAAAATAAGATTGCATATTCGAAAGGAAATTGCAACTGTGTTCTGATGAACATATTAAATCAATGACCTTTCACATAAATCTAACATTACCATTTTATAATCAGTCAGGGATTTCTCTTATAAAAGTCACATGCCTGTGGAATTCTACCATTCCAAGTTTTTTTACAGATTGCTCAATTGTTTCTGCCAACATTGTCATGGAATCTTTTCAAAACTAAATATTTGTTGTTCTAAAGTGCATCATTAAATTTTAAACTAATCTGCTATCTTGGAGTCTATGATACATCCTGATTTACACAAATGCCCTAGAGTTTTTGAAAATTATAGTTTTTTCCCCTCTCCCTTAAAAATCAAACCCAGTAAGTCTTATTCAGAACTCAAGTATGATGACAAAGATTCTACTGGTATCCACTGGTGGGATCAGGAACTTTTGGATGGCTTGTAAATTTTATTTTAATTTTTCTCTCACTGAGAACCCCAGACTAGGGGAGAGTCACAATCTTCTTGGAATTTGTGCATGGATTAACTTATAGTTGACGGGCATTTCTTTTTTTTTATTTTTTATTTTTTTTTATTTTTTGACTTGGGCATTTCTTAAACCCCTGAGCCTTCTTCCAGAACTGGTTTTTAACTTTTAGTTTGGTAAAAATATCAACACAATATATCTAATGGTTACATACCATATATATATTAATTTGGGAATTTTAGTCAAATATATTTCATTGTAGATAAAGTAGACTTTGGGGCTTAGACTTAAGGGTTTCCCCCTCATAAAATGAATGTCAATATTAGGCTGCCAACTGATTTGCCAAGTCCTACAATATAAACAGCGTCAGGGACACAGGGAGGTACTAAATCCTTTGTGAGCCACGATATTGCTTTTATATCTCATGTTTCTCATTTCACTGTTACAAGATGGCCCAATAGATCAGCAAGCATCATGTTCATATCTCAGGAAAGAAGAAAGCAAAATGACCAAAGATCTATGTCAGGCTTCTTTTTCTCTATTAATACTCCTTCTATAATCCCAGTCTAGACGTCATCCTCGTGTAAATATTATTGGCTAAAAGAAAGTTCCGTATCTACTTCCACATCAAAAATAATTAGAGACTCAATGTTTTAGAATATATCATGGACATTTGCAGCCTAGATGAGGACAACAAAGTCTCTGTGTTTAAGGTACTTCCCCTGAACAATCTCTGGCATTAGAGAACAGTTATTTGATGCTGTGCAAACATTAACAAATGTTTCATAATTGCAGTTCTGCCCCATTCCTCTTCAAAGTCAAGAAAATTAGAAAAATAATGTATAAACTAAAAGCATAAAGTATAGAAATAATTGGTTGAGAATGTGTTTTGACTTCTAGTTTTATTTACTAAGACTTCAAGTTTTATGTATTCTAAAGGCATCTTCCTTACATTAATAAGTGATATGTAAGCATCACTTCATTACAAGAACAATATAATAGTAAAGACCTTGCCTTAGATTTTTATGTCTGGTATTTAACAATTGAAGGACTGTGAATTATTTGAACTCACATTCTTATTTGCAAAGCAAGAATATTATTATTCATTCTGGGAGCTATGAAGATTAAATTATTAATTGATTAACATTAAGCTTGGCATTTTTAAATGTTCAATAAATGTTTTTAGTAGGTACTGCTCAGTTATTATATCTAAGTTCAGGACTTATTCGTGATTCAAATGGTTTCAACTACCTATTTATGGTGTATCAAAATGAGGTTGCATATTAGTGAGATATTGTGGTTAGTATGTACAGTTATAAAATTCTAACCTCAAGTTAGTAATTTTTTTCTAAATATTCAGACTATTTTTCACCAAACATGTAATTATTAGCTTAGAGGTTAAATTGGGCCTTAGTGACAGCACAATGGTAGGGCACACAGTCAACCTGGGATGGTCCAGGATTCCATCCCTGGCATCCCTTATGGTCCTCCAAGCCTGGAAAGAGAAATTTCTTTTTTTTTTTCTTGTTTTGTTTTTGGGCCACACCCCGTGGTGCTCAGGGGTTGCTCCTGGCTGCCTGCTCAGAAATAACTCCTGGCAGGCACTGGGGACCATATGGGACACCGGTATTCGAACCAACCACCTTTGGTCCTAGATCGGCTGCTTGCAAGGCAAACACCACTGTGCTATCTCTCTGGGCCCCGCAAAGAGCAATTTCTAAGCGCAGAGCCAGGAGTAACCAGTAACTGGGTGTGACCCAAAAACTAAAAAGAAAAAAAAAAGAGTACTGAATAAAACATCTGGGTTATTTGAAGATTTTGAATGAGTTATAAAGAAGTAAAATTTTTCATTGAACATTAACTACATCAAGACATGCACATTTTAATTAAAATCTTTAAAGTAAGAGACTGGAGAAATAGTAAGGGGTTAACATATATAATTTAAAATTGGCTGACCTGTTGTGATTCCCAATATACATGGCCCTTGTGAATGCAGCCCTGGAGACTCCCTAAATATTTTGGCATTCTGGGATTCATCCAGGGTCGGAGCAGCACCATATCATCAGCATTACTTTGTTCAATTGACTGAGAATCTCTGGAATGGTCTTTCTGGTTTCCTGAGGTCCCTGGAAGAAACATAAAATGTGAAACCAAACTTCTAACATATACCTTCTACACTTAAATAAAATGATGATAAATAAAATGATGCTACAAATGTAGAGTCTGTTTTTATACTGAATCTAAGCAGATCACATTCTCAACTCACTGAAGCAAGTCACTGAATAGCTTTATTTTTATGTCACCCTCGCAAAAATGATGACTTTTCATTTATAATCAAATTAATATAAACTGACTACAGATATATAATAAAAAGAGAAAGAAAATTATCTAAACAGAAAAAAGAATCTGAATCCTGTATATTCAGAGAAATTGATAGAAAATTAAATTAGATCGATAACAATTGTTCATGCTGTCTGTTTCTCTTTGCCTGTTTTTAGACTATACTAAAATAATTCTATATTATTTGTGAATAATAAATCTCCATATCATGGGCCTTTCACTCAATATAATTAAAAGATCATTATGTAGAGGTCTATAAACAACAGATAGACCATGTATTTGACAAAATTTTTTGACCTCTGTTTTATATAAGTTACTATAAAAAGGATTTTAGGGGGATGCTTTATTTATAGTTCAATTTAAAAAAAAACTAGTGCTGGAGACTGTTAAGTAATTGCCTTCTCTCTGGTATTAAAATATAAAATCTGTTACCAGTTTAATACAAATTTTCTAAGGGAATAAAGAAGAAAAACATTTGAAGTCACAGAAAATGCTAAGGAGTGGAAGGCAGTTTGCTGGAATGTTCTTTAGAACTTAAAAAATCTGTAACATGTGGGAAAAGACATGTGGAAAGAGTATAACAGGGTTCCCCTAGGCTCATTAACTAGATAATTTCTGCATAAAATATGAAGCTTCATATAAAATATGTTCCTCTCATTGTTCTTCCCAATTTACATTTAATTTATATGTCCCAAGCTTAAAAATCTTTAAACCTGCTTCCGTCATTCTGAATGCAAGTTTTTGCTTTAGAATCCAATGTTCATTTTTGTTAGTTCAACCAGTGTTCATTGTGCCAAGAGAAGTTATCATAATTTTTGTTTGGCATCATCCTTCTTCCATTTTGTTTTTATTTTGTTCCTTCTAAATCTAGTTTGTAAACTCTTTAGAAATTAAACATTGTTCCACTTAGAACTTATACTTACTCTAGAATAGATCAACATGGTCCTCTAGCATTTCCGTATCTGGCAGTTTGTTGCCTTTCAACACATCATCCCAAGTAATCAATTCATTTTAGCCACTCATATATATTTACTGACATCATTCCTTATTTCTTTCCACCATCACTTTATTCAACACATTAATCTTTTTTTTGATGACCCATATTTGTCACGAATACTTCAGCTATCTATTTTTTATGTTAACTCTGAGTAAATCTGAGAATCTGGAATTGTAATGGGAGTAGGTTGGAGAAGGCTCTCCATAGTCACATAGTTCTGTTCTTCACAGGTAACACCTGGTATTTACATTGTTTTTAAAGATATAATGTTTCTGTCCTTGTCATGCAAGCTGAGCAACTAGCTACTAAGAAATATTTAGGGGCCAGAGAGATAGCACAGCGGTGTTTGCCTTGCAAGCAGTCGATTTAGAACCTAAGGTGGTTGGTTGGTTCGAATCCCGGTGTTCCACATGGTCTCCCGTGCCTGCCAGGAGCTATTTCTGAGCAGATAGCCAGGAGTAACCCCTGAGCATAGCTGGGTGTGGCCCCAAAACAAAACCAAAACAAACAAATAAAAGAAATATTTAAAACAAATTCCTAGTACTACTTAAATATTGAATTCCCTTACTGATCCATTCATAAGTTCTAATTTATTTTGTTCATGTTTTCTTTTTCTTTTATTGCCATAGTTTACTCATGCTATCCATGTACTGGATTTTTTATGAGACCATTAGTAAGATATGCTATCCCTGGCTAAAATTGCATTATCTATTCTCCAAATACAAAATAGGAAAGTAATATTTAAGAAGGATAGAAAATATTTAGTTCTTTCTTTTTTCTCTTTCTCTCAATATTTCTCTGCTCCAATTTCCTCACTGGAGGATATTGTGAAAGTCTACTTAGGAAGTTATAAATGCATAAAGGACTCCATGACAAAGCAATTGCTAACCTTGAGTATCTGGATTTTTAAGCACATTGTCCCATCATCTAATTATTCTCAGATATAAACATTTCATTAATACATATGAATCAAGGTGTCACTGTTTATTAATAAAATCAAAGTCTCACAATCAGGGCTAGAAGACATTGTGAGTATTCTAGACTGATATTTTTTTTAATTTTAAGGTAGCATATTAATATTAGTCTTTGTGGCATACATTATTACATTACCATTACTACAAAAGGGCCAAATATCTTCTACCCTTGTAATCATGTCACTTTAGTTGGCCTCTCCTCTGCTTTCCTTCCCTCAGCATTTGCTAGCTACAGTTCTATAGTCATAGTCCAAGGATTTGTTCCATTTGGATACTCTTTTTTCTTTAATTTTTTTTTATTGAGATCGATGTGAACTATAAGTTTTTTACTGTTGTATTTCAGGCACATAGTGACAGTGAATTAGAGCCATTCCCACTACCAGTGTTGACCTCCTTTCATTCTAGTTGCCAGCATACATCGAATACCTCTATCCTTAGCTCCCTGGATAGTGTAACAGTGCCATTTTGTGTTTAGCTGTTATAGTTTGGATTTCTTGATTCTATTGTCATTGACTTTAGCTTGGTTATTTAGATCTTTTTTTTTTTTTTATTTCCACTCAATACTACTGAGACCACATGGCACCTAGGTCTTATCCACTTTTTTGGTTTGTTTTCTTTTCTCAATTTGAAGTAAGACATAGAAGTATGAAGCAGAACAAGATGATTCATGTTTTGTGAAAACAGTGAGAGCCCCTACCTAGAAGCTATAAATAAAATTAAAAGAAGAAACAAGGGCATATGTGGCAAATTGGTTTCTTTATTTCTATTTTTTTTTATTTATTTAGTTATTTGTTGTTACTCTCCCCTCACCCTCATGCCATATGCTAATCTCACCTGAATGGGGAGACACACCCACATCTGGGAGAGGTCTGTGGTTGATAATTAAGGGGTTGCATGAGGGAGGGGAGAGAGAATAGGCAGCCAGGATGAATGTAGAGGAGCAGGAAAGAAGCTGTTTAGCTTAGAAGCCATGTTAGATATGGACATGGCAGTTAAGGGCTTGTAATAAAGCTGGATTTCTCCTAAAACTTCATCTGATTGCCCGTAGATCATTTTTTCACCATCATCCTGCACCTACAGACCCACCAGCTAAAGGGGCTGCAGGGGCCAGTCCAAGCAGAAAAAGGCCTCACCACCATTCACACTAGGATTCTATAATTAATAATTAATAAAATAATTAATTTTTGCATAGGTGCAGTAAACATTGGGGAAATTAGAAGGGAAGTTCCCTTGGCCTATGAGATACTCTACCCATGAGGCATACTGTCTGTCATAAAATCGACTGTAGGTTCAGGCCATGTTAGTTGTCAAATCTTCAGGTTCCTTTTATGGTTCCAAGAAAAGTTCTGCTCAATTGTGGTTGTAAAAAACCAGTCTTCTGTATTTAATTTTGTAGATTAACTAATGTAGATCTTAATGTAGAACTTAATGTGGATCTTGTTTCTTGCACAAATCCTAGGATGGAGCATCTTCTGATTTCATCTCACTATTTGGTGAGGCAAGGAAACCTTCCCTTAGATCAAGTTGTTGTGGTTTCCTTGTTGTTAGGGTGGCATATGAACCTACCTTGGAACAATTTGATGCCAGAGTGGTATTAGGGCCTTCCCTGGTGGAGTTTAATTCCATCTGGACACTTTAAATATTTCTTTGAATTGGATACATAAACACATTATTTGGGGGAATATGTTAAACTGAAAATATCATATTTACTGTTTTAAGTTTTTAATTTAGTACCATCATTTACTTCTTATTTGAATGAACTATTTTTAAATTTCCTTGAGGAGCATTTGAGGTAACCAAATTAATACTAATATATTTCATGTTCATAACCAGGATTCTATGCCTGAATCTGTCAAATTATTATTTGTTGTTGTTGTTGTTTTTTTTTTTTTTTTTTGGTGATGCTCAGGGGCTACTCCTGGCTATGCATTCAGAAATCTCTCCTAACTTGGGGGACTCTATGGGATGCCAGGGGTCAAACACAGGTTTGTTCTGTGGTCAACCACTTGCAAAGCAAATGCATTACCTCTGCACTTCCAACCTGGACCCCCAAATGTCAAATAATTTATGGTTTTATGTTTCACAAAATTTTCATTATTTATTGTTCTCTATCATTAATTACTCTCACTGAAGATATTGGCCATGTTATAATTTTATGCTTATCAACAGCCCTATTTGAAATTCTGATATGTGTCGGATGTTTCCAATTTTTCATCTTTTTTAATGCTTTTCTGAACAAAATGCCTTTTATGGAAACAGATTGAAATGTTTTATTTTTTAATTTTTTTCACTTAAACCATTATGACTTACAAAGTTATTCATAGTTGAATTTTAGACATACAATATTTTAGGACCATTCCCACAATCAGTGTCAACTCCTTCCACCAATATTCCCAGAATTCTTTCCATGTCACTAAACCTGCTCTCAGCCTGACATCATACCAGGAAAGTTTTTTTAATTTTAGTAAAGTTAGAGTCTCATGGTTTAAGTGTTATTGACTCTGGTTTGGATATTTTTTTGTATTTTCTGACATGAATATTTATTTCTGTCCTTTCTTAACACAACCAATGCACCTGAGACCTCTTGGACCCTGCCCCTCATCCTTTCACATTTATCTTTTTCTCAATTCTTTCCTTATCCTCACTATTTTCTGGGGTCTAGGGTATTCTTGACAACCCCCACTTCAACCATTGCATTTCTTCATGCAGTTTTTCTAAATTCCAGATATAAGTGATTTAAGCCTGTTTTTATTCTTTTTCTTTGGTTTGCTTTATTTACCATGATATCTACTAGCACCATTCATGTTTATTTTTCCATCCATGTTTTATTTTGTTTGTTTGCTTTTTGTTGTTTAGATTGTTTGGCCACACCAGTGACACTAAGGGGTTACTCCTGGCTCTACGCTCAGAAATTGTTCCTGGCTTGGGGGACCATATGGGATGCTGGGGGATGGAAAAGTTTTGACCTGGGCCAGCCACGTGCAAGGCAAATGCCCTACTGCTGTGCCATCACATTGGCCCTTTCATCCATGTTTTTTAATTTTTAAAAAGGTCTCCTATTTTTAATATAATCTTCCCCAAGACTGTTTCACTGTTTCATTCAGTAAACAATAAATCTGCTGGTCCTAGGAAGGAAGATGTAGAGGACACATAATCTCGGGAAAATTTTGTCAATGGAGACTAACTTGTGTAGATGACAAGTGTGTATTTCTACTTAGAGAAGCTACCTGCTTTAGGGAAATTGGGGCCAACCAGGATTTTGCCTGTTATGTAAGAAGTACCATGTGGATATTGTGTCAATTGGCATCAAAACACTATTTTTTTCCAGTTTCCATATTTTAGTTCCTTTTTTACTTGGCCTACAAGGCACCCTCCCAGTTAGACTATTTCTTATTATGACTTGGCTCAAAACAATCATAGTTATTAAGTTAACATTCTGGACTGTGCTTCCTGATAATGGCAGAAATACTCCACAGTGGAAACCGCCAAGGCTAGGCACTCTATGTAGAAAACCTTTAGCTAGTGGGTTGTGATCTTAGTGGTTTGTAAATCTGCACAGACTTCACAACCTTTTAGAACCATACTTAGCAAGACATTCTCTTTTGAATTGATTTCAGTGCACATTAAGAGGGGCCAAATATGTTCCCACTTTTACCAAAAGACAAATTATTAATCACAGAAAATTATAATACAAAACTACTTTGAAGATTTTTGTTGGTATAAAGTATTGCTATGAAGCAAAAACTTGTTCTTAGATTTTTATAGCTTTCTTTTCTAAAGCTTTTTCTGTTCTCTTGGTGCTTTCCTTTCAAATAGTCAAAAATATTTCTATTTTCTCTTTTCTGCTTTCACATACTACCCTATGGATTGATGGGTTTCAACTAAATGGCTTTCCCTAAGTCATTTTGTATTTTTCTCTATGGAGTTAATAATGGTGTTTGGGGCTTGAGCAACAACAGAGCGATAGGGTGTTTGCCTTAAATGTGACCCATCCAGGACAGACCCAGGTTCGATTTCCGCATCCCATCTTGTCCCCTAGCCTGACAGGAGCAATTTCTGAGCTCAGACTTAAGAGTAACCCTAAGGACTGTCGGATGTGGCCCAAAAACTAAAAAAAAAAAATTTTTTTTTAAAAGGTCTTCTTGTAAAATACATGATTCCTATATCATTGGCACAATGATAATTTATGGCAGAAGGTTGCAGAAATTTAATAACTAAATTTAGAAATTGCTTTGACACAGCATTTTATATGTGTTTGTTATACTTGCCTAGTAGAGTCTCACAATACCAGTCAATTTAGAAAATGGGTCAGAAAATATTGAAGCAAAGCAAGATTATTTAAAATTTATTTTATATTAGTAAACAGTTCCTTTTAGCCCTTACAGCTATGCCAAACATCCAGTAAGCTTCCAATTATTGATTTTTTTGTGGGGTCTGCTGTTATGTGGGCCCAAGGCTAGAGAATTTAGAGTGATAGAAGAAGTTCTGGCTTAATGTAAAGTATAAGTGCTGGAAATAAATTAATGAAAGGAAGTTATAGGAATCATTTATTGGGGCTACCAGAGCTTCCTGATTGCAATATTCCTTTTTGGGAGAAGCCATGCCCAGTGATGCTCAGGGATTACTTCTGGCCATGCACTCAAAATTCATTCCTGGCTTGGGGGACCATATGGAACGCCGGGTTGGGGGGGAATCAAACCGCAGTCTGTCCTAGGCTAACGTGGGCAAGGCAAGGCCTTATGCTTGCGCCACCACTCAGGCCCTCTGATTGCAATATTCTATGTGGGTGGGGTCAACCACATTTTATTTGCATTCTCTATTTTTAGTTGTTCAAAATGGATGTCTTTTGAAATAATTATTTTAATAATCAAGTTTATTGTCATTTAGACTTTAATGAAAAGTATTTGTCTTTCCTCTTTAGAATTCAAACATATTTAAGTCATTTTAATATAATTGTATTAAAATGCTTATTTTTGATAACTTATACATTATTGATAACTTATGAATCTGTTATAGTTCATTCTGGTGACTGCCAGATATCTTGAAACATAAATGATAGTCAATTTTTATGCCTAAGAATATATATTCTTCATATATACAGAGACATTCCTGAGTGGTTACAAAATATGGTTTTGTAACAAGAACTATGTTTTTTTCATATATAACAAATGCATTATTTCCTTGTGCCCAAAATGCAAATTTGCAAATTGCATCCAGGAACTCATCAAATCTGCTAGATGAATTATGTAATTCAATTTGGCAAAATTTTTGCTCACAGCACAAATAGTTTTCTTTGGTTTTCTTGGAGACTGTTCTAAGAAGGAGGTAGCTGGAAAAAAAGTGAAAAATTACAGGATATGATTCATAAAAATCCCACATCTTTTTTGTGTGCTTGTACATTCTTTTTTGAGGGAAAATGTTTTGGTTCCACAGAAATGATTCTTCTTCCTTCTCAATAAGTAGTTTTAAGTTGGAAAGATAACCATGTACAACATATTCAAGGTATTTTTTAAAAACATTACCAAATGAGAAGATGTATGTCGTTTAGCATCTAGAACTTGCAGCATATTCTTTAAAGTCCTTTCTTCACCAGAATGGAATGTGAAGCCTTTAACATGGCCACAATATGTACTAGAGAGAAAAGAAATGAAACCTCAGCTATGTATGTTCCTGCCAAACATTAGTCCAAATCTTTTGCTCTCTGACATGTGATGGGTATCTGTTTTCCTATCATGTTTTGAGAATAAAGCAAATGATACCCATGTAACTCTAAGCTTCTTTCTAAGGCTCAGACCACTATCACTCATTACCATTCCTTCCTTTTTTATTTGTTTGTATATTAAGCACAATCCAAAGAAAAGACTATTCATCTGGCACCCAGGAGGCAATTTTAATTTTAATTAAATAGTTAATTAATTATTTGTGGTTTTTATTTTTTTTTTTTGGCACACACAATAGCACTCGGGGGTTTCTCCTGGTTCTGCACTCAGAAATCAGTACTGGCAGGTTTGGGCAATCATGTGAGATGCCAAGAATTGAACGCTTGTAGACTGCATTCAAGGAAAAACTACTCATTGTGCTTATTGCTCTGGCCTCTGGAGGTAATTTATTTTATTTTTTTGTCCCCAAATTCCCAATACAGACCAGGCAAGGGTCTGGGTTGAGGTGTATATGGGGTGCATTTACTGCACCTCCTCTTTCTATACAGTCAGTGTGAAGAACACAGCCTGTGGTAAGAATTGGGAGGCCTTATTTTTTCTTTTATTTTTTGATTTAGTTATATGTTTTTTTTTAACTTTTTTTTAACACCCCCTTTACCAGTGCAACTTTCCCACCACCAATGTCCCAAATCTCCCTCCCTCCCAACCCATCCCACCTGTACTCCATACAGGCTTTCCAGTTCCCACATTCATGAATATGATTAAGAAAGTTCTCTGTGTAGGTATTTCTTTCTTTCTCTTTTTTTTTTTT
>PVKC010008085.1:0-28544 GCA_004027635.1 Crocidura indochinensis | reverse complement strand
GCACTACAGCATGATTTGAATTCAGAACTGAGATATTGTGTGGTGCTTCTCTTTATTGCTGTAGGGCTCACTGGATAGCTAATTTGACACTTATTTTTATATTGTTACGGTGTTTCAATTACATTTTTCATGTCCTCTCTCAAACTGAGGCTGATAACCACTAGAAGGACTCCAGCCATTTCCAGAATATCTTTATTTTGTTTTATTATTAATTCTTTTCTTTTCTTTTTTTGCTTCATCTTTACCCCACTCTATGGCTTTTCTTTCCCTCAAACAAAACCACATAACTTAATTTATCTAGCTTAGTCTCTCAAATAGAGGGAGAAACAAGGGAGAGCACCAGGACCGAACAGATGTATGATCACCGATAGTAAGCTAGTCAAAGAGGGGTCCACCTACTCTGGCAGCCTGGGGGTGATGGTGGAGGATATGGGATGCAGAAAGGGTATGGGGAAGGTGGGAGGGCAAACCTGGTGATGGGTATTCCCCTGATTCATTGTTAATATGTACCCAAAATACTAATGTGAAAGATATGTAAGCCACTATAATCAAAATAAAAATATATATAATAAATAAAAAAATAATAACAAAAAATGTAGGATTCTCTAACATTATAGAAACTTAGAGTGTCTGACCAAGGTTTATATCATAAATGCTATCTTTTATGTAGCCTTATAGTTAAATTATATCTTACATGTAATTATAAAGTAGATATCATGACATAAAGTATAAATTACAATTATTTTGATGCTTTATTTTGTTTCTATTGATGAACTTGTCCCAAATAAGTTTAAATGCTATACTATGTTTTCAGGAAACAAAAAGAACAAAAAACTCAATACTTTCTCTGCAGGTCTCTTGAGAAAAAATGCTAGAAACAAAAATTTCTTGAGCCTAACTGGGTATGGATGGTTTCATTCACAACCTCTATAAAAAGGGTGATTTTGCTTTGTAGACTTTCCATTTTCTCCTAATATTTTTTCTGATAGTGTTTTTTATTGAAAATTATTTAAGTAACAAACTGCGTTATATGTGTCTTGTTTCTGTGTTCATTCTACATTTTTTGCAAACATTGATTTATTAGAAAAATATTGGGGTGGGGCCGGAGCGGTGGCATGAGCACTGAGGCATTTGCCTTGCCTGCACTAGACTAGGATAGACCGAGGTTTGATCCCCCAGTGTCCCATGTGGTCCCCACAAGCCAGGAGTGATTTCTGAGTGCACAGTCAGGAGTAACCCCTGAGCATCACCAGGTGTGACCCAAAACAAAACAAAAAGAAAAATATTGGGATAAATGTCTCCTGCATTTGTCTTATTTTCTTTCTTTTTATTTTTTTTAAACATCTTGATTACAAATATGATTGTGATTAGGTTTCAGTCATGTAAAGAACACCCCCTCACCAGTGCAACATTCCACCACCAATGTCCCAAATCTCCCTCCATCCCACCCCTCCCCCACCTGTACTCTAGACAGGCTTTCCAGTTCCCTCATTCATTCACATGGTTATGGTAGTTTTCAGTATAGTTATTTCTATAACTGCACCCACCACTCTTTGTGGTGAGCTTCATGAAGTGTGCTGGAAGTTCCAGCCCTCCTCTCATTGTCTCTGAGGATTGTTGCAAAAATGACTTTTATTTTCCTTAAAACCCATAGATGAATGAGAATATTCTGCGTCTCTCTCTCTCTCTCCCTCTGACTTATTTCACTCAGCATGATAGATTCCATGTACATCCATGTATAGGAAAATTTCATGACTTCATCTCTCCTGATGGCTGCATAATATTCCCTTGTGTATATGTACCACTGTGGTTCATTCTACAATTTTTTAGCAGTGACAAAGATTTTGCCAGTGTTTGGTTCATGCTAGCAGCCCAGTGATAAGACAAAGACCACCTGGCAATGCAACTCACAAAACGGAGTTTTATTTGCTTAGCTAGTTAAAGGTCATATACTTCAACCTGGGAACAGGCTTCTAAAGTCAAGGAACCTGAGTTTAGGAGAGTGGGGGTGAGGCTATAGTTATCTATGACCAAGCATGTCAGAGCTGAATGTACAGCAGATAAAAGGGATGCACAATTCAAATGCCACAAGATACATAATTCAGATGTTACAAGGCTGATCTGTTAAGGCTATCCCAAGTGCATGCAAGTGGGAGCCATGTTCCGGATGTGTGGTGTGCCATATTCTGGGTCTTGTTTCTCCCTTTGTCTTCCATTTTTATCTGAAGGCCACTAAACAAGCTAACAAACGGAGTATACAAAAGCAGTTTCACCAAAAACAGAAACTTTCATGGGGAAAGCAGAAACCTCAGGGTCCTACATCAGGATATAGAAATATTGTTTTGAAATAAATTCTTAGTTGTTGTGGAAAATTACTCAGCCACCTTTTAGAACTTAGCTTTGTTTCACTATCATTATTTTCTTTTCACTTTATTACAGATATATTTAGGGATGACCATACCTAACTGTGATCCGGGATATGGCCATACCTAACTGTGATCCGGGATCAATCCTGTGTAATGATTAAAACCATATTTAGTGATAGGGATCAAACAATTGAGAATATGCAGAGCAAGCAACTTACTCCTGGACTACATATCCAACCATTGATTATTGTTTAATAAATCAAAGGGTGTTTTCATTTATGCACAAGATTGTCTTTTATTGACTGTCACCACACCTTTTAAGAATATTCAGAATATTATTTCTATGCCTCAGTACTATGAACGGAATAATTGTGTCCTAGAATAATTTTGACATATACACATTCTTTCATTTCTATGTCTTATTATACTATCAAGGAAAAGTACCACCCTTAAAAATCACAAAAATTATAAAATTATTGAACCACATTTTCCAAGAAAAACTCGTCAACAAAAATTTTTAAGAACCAGTATCAAGACTGGAAAAATTAACTTTATATAAAAAATACTAAAGGTTCAACATGAACTTAAAAGTAAAAAATTCCATTTTTAGTCTTAATATTTTTTTTTTGGGTCACACCCGGCAGTGCTCAGGGGTTACTCCTGGCTCCATGCTCAGAACTTGCTCCTGGCAGGCACGGGGGACCATATGGGGCACCGGGCTTTGAACCGATGACCTTTTTGCATAAAAGGCAAATGCCTTACCTCCATGCTATCTCCCGGGCCCCTTTAGTCTTAATACTAAAGTCTCCAACATTTCAGAAATTTTTCTCTTTAAAAAGTTCTGCAAGAATCTGAATATTGGTATCCAAAAAAACCACCCTCATATTTTTGGTAGATAAATAAAAAAATATCAGTTTAAGATATCAGTTTGAAATCTAGGATAATCAGTTCTTTAAAGAAGAAACAAAGAGCACCAATAAAACCTATGTACAACATTGCAAAAACAGGTTTTATCTCTTCTGCCAATCTGACATATGTTACTACTACCCATAATCTCTCAACTTCACATTGGGAGAAGATAAAGACATTATCAACCCATGTACCCATGTGTTGTCAGTCTAAACCAGTCAGAAAAAGGGCAACAACTGAGACTTGAGGTAACAGCTCAAGTCACATGTTGACTCAAATACTAAGGTCCTGTAATTTGACGACACAGATCTCCCCCTTACTTAAGAACTCATTAAACTTATTTTATAGTAATGCAATACACCTGGTAACTGTTAATGTCAAAACTTTTTAAGAGACCTTCAGGGAAACACCAGAAATGATAAACCTATGACACTAAAAATGAAAACCAACAGTGAAAAATATAACACCTAGATACAAAAATATTGAAAGTTGCACTAGAAAGATCATCTTATCTTGATTCCTATCCCCTTAATACAGAGGTTCCCCAGATTAATTGATAAAGAAAAAACCTTTTCAGTAGAAAAATAATCTCTCTGTGCTTTCGGTAAAAGGCCATTCTTTAAGTTAACAAACATTATAGTTCTAAATGACCCTGGATCCATTATACCATTCACTAACAAGGTCCTCTCATTCATTTGGAGGAAAGCTGAACATACATATTCTGATAAAAAAATTTTTAAAAACAGGAACACTAAAAAGCAAAAACTATACACACTGTGTATAAATTCTATAGTAAATAAATCAAGTCACTAATTCCAAACAATTGCCATTAAGCCACTTAAAGAAAAACATGCATACAAACGAAGGTGAATGATTCAAACAGAGAAATAGTAACTCTTTGTTAAAAGAAAATCAAAATAAATCACTATACATTATATACTACAGCAAATTTAAAATTAGCTTATGACGAATTGGTTTTCAGACTAGATACAAATGAGTAAATATTTTCTGAATTTGTGAAAGATATAGAAAACCTTTCTAAAAATCAGAGAAAAATGTCTTAAAATTAAACTTTATAGTAAAAGCCTGGAAAAACTACTCAAGATGAAGCATATAACAACATTTGTATAGAAAGAGAATAAATAGGATAAAAATATTTAAAGTAGCCATGACTTTAAATTAATTAAATAAAAATAAATTAAATAAAATATTATAGATTAAAAATATCATAAGTACATGGTGTCAGAAAGTTATCTCCAAAGGTTGGAACCCATGCATTGCATGCTTCAGGCCAAAATTCTGTCCTTGGCATTACAGAGTCTTATGTGCTACTTGGAGACTTAGGAGGTCTCTCAGCAGTGACAGGTTGCTCTAGTGGCCCCAGGCACTGCTGGACCAAAACAGCATTATGTCAACAGGCCCTCACATGTATTCCTCCACACTGATTGGAAGGGCAATTCTAGTTATTCTGGGAAACAGCTGTCCCTGGATATTGCTTCTGAGATTCCCCATCCCTAAAACATAAAGATTTCTGTGTGTATCACAGAGAACAAATGAAATTGTTTAACTATCCACTCAAAATCTCTCTCTCTCTCTCTATATATATATATATATATATATATCATATCCCACTTATTAAAAATAAGACAAAAAAGAAAATCTTGAAATTTGAAAAAAATGAGAAAGATGATTATATACCTTACAATTAAGAAGCAAGTGTAAGACTGAGGACCACATTTTAGAAATGATGCTAAAGAACTGTGCAGTACTTAAATGTTTAAGGCACTCACTCTCTTATGCCTTTAGCATATTTATCAAATATGAGGCATACAGATGAAAACAAAAGTAATCATATCTTAGTTTTTTTTATTATTTGTTTTTAAATAATTAGTCTCTGTAGTGAAAAAAAAAAAAAAAAACTAGCACAGGGGCCAGAGACGGACCTGGGTTTCATTCCCGGCATTCCATATGGTCCCCTGAGCCTGCCAGGAGCAATTTCTGAGTACAAAGCTAAGAGTAACCCCAAAGTGCCACAGAGTGTGGCCCAAAAACATAAAATCTAAAACAAACAACAAAAATCTAACAATAACCCGGAATCTCTCAAATATATCTTTTGAATTTAAATGATAAGTCAATCAAGATGACCTCAGTAAATAAAAAATAAAATCACTTTTTTTTATTGAGACCTGTTTTTTCAAAAAAGATGAAAAAATTGCCAAGAAAGATATATATGTAAAATCCAGGTATTCTTAAAGTATATTAGAAATGCAGTAAATAAAAAGTCACAGTATCTGATAATAAATCTTACTGTCTTTATTTCAACAGTTTTTAGCAATTAGATTTAATGCTTGAGTAAAATGAGCAATATAAATGTCATAGGAAAAATGAACTGGAATGAAAAATCTATTGTAAGGTTATGTATGCCACTGTGCAATATTTTATGACCGAATATTTGATCTATTTGTAAAATAATATTAAAACAGAGCTTTAGAAATAGCATAGTGGGCAAGGTACATATTTTGTACATGCCTACCTAGTCTCTGGGATCCCATGTTATCTTAACCCTCCAGGAGTGATTCTTGATTTCAGAGTTAGGAATAATGCCTAGCACCTTTACCCCAGGTGTGGATTTAAAAAAAAGCAAAAATATTAAAACAGGAAATTAACTTTAAAATTTAGGAAAAGATATGTAAAAAGTATGTCTCAAAATATGAGGAAAATAAAATCGTAAAATTTTTGCTTTTAACAAGGATGGCAAAATAATTTTGGTAGATATTATTTCAGCTCTATTAACACATGTCAAAGCGGTCTAACATTTCATAAATGGATTGTGAGTGCAAAATAAATATATTATCAATTAGTCAACTAAAATTAGATATTTTTTTAAATATGGAACAAAAACATCATCTTAAAAATGAGTAGGTATACATATTTTAAAGCAATTATTCTAATAATAAAAAATTATCAAAGATTAAATATGTGTTTTAGTAGTAATTCCCCAAAAGAGTAAATAAATCAAAATCCCTTAATTAGTAATTAATTAAAATGACAGGACAAAATATCAAAAGGATATACTTGCAATAAAAGATTTATCAAAGTACCAGCTCTAACTACCCTATATGAGTATTCTGACAAGAGCAGAAAACCTATTCATTCCAAATTCATAAATATATTATTCTAGGAATATAGTATCTGAGATTTAAGGTACATTTTAATAGATTTTCTTTCAGAAACAAAGTTTTTCATACCACAACTAAAACAATAATAAAACCTGAAATGATAGTACAATAGACCTTAGCTTGCTTGGCATACATACCACATATGGCACCCTGATCCCACCAAGAGTGATCCCTGAGTGCAGATTCAGCGTAAGTGAGCCCAGAAAAATAGCATGTGTGAACAAAAAAGTGTAAAAGAAAGCAAGGTAGAAGTAAACATAGAAAGTTACTTGAAAATATAGAAAAATGTATAGATTTAAATGCATGCTTCTAAGATGAAAATATTTTAGATAAATATAAGATTTAAGCCATTTCAAAGTTTATAAAAATATTTCATAAAGAATGTTATTTATTTATTTGGGGCTTAGAAACATACATGATAGTCCTAGAGTTTACACCGATCTCTATAGTCATAGATCATCCTGGCTAAATGCAGGAAACCATGAGTTGAGCAAGTCAAGGGCAAGTGTGTGTAAAGAAGTTTATTATCTGTATATTCTTTCCAGCACACAAACATTGAAAAAAACAAAATAAAATGAGAAAACTTGTACCAGAGTGATCGTGCAGCGGGCAGGGCTTAGAGTGTTTGCATTATATATGGCCAATCCAGGTAGGATCTCGGGCAACCTGAAACAACCAGGAGTGATACCTGAGTACAGAGCCAGAAGTAATTGCCAGGTGTGGCCCCCAAAACCAAAACCAAATCAAATCTAAATAAGCAAACAAAACAAGGCAAAACAAAACAGAAAATAAAATCTTTCATATATAGTATTTCATAAAATACACACATGAAAGAAAAAAAAAATTTTTTTTTTGGTTTTTGGGCCACACCCGATGATGCTCAGGGGTTACTCCTGGCTATGCGCTCAGAAGTCGCTCCTGGCTTGGGGAACCATATGGGAAACCAGGGGATTGAACCGCGGTCCGTCCTAGGCTAGCGCAGTCAAGGCAGGCACCTTTCCTCCAGCGCCACCGCCCGGCCCCGAAAGAAAAATATTTAATTATGAATCTTCTGCATTATATTATAAAAAAACAAGAAAACTATTATACATAAGACATGAAATGGACCTCTTATTATCACTATAATTTTAATTAAATGTATTGAGGCATTTATTATAGAAATGACCAATATAAAGTCATTTTTAATTACTAAATAATTCCCCAGAAAAAAGAATTGCATTCCTGTGTTCAGTTCAATGAAGAAAATAAAATATTTACACTAATAACAGTTTACATTTTCAATTTGTGGTGATTGCTCTGTCAAGAAAGAGAAACTGTTTTTAACCTTAGGTAGACTATGAATCGTCAACAAAAGGAAGTCATTAAACTGTAGAATTCAAAGATTTACATCTCTAGTAAAATATGTATCTAGTCATGCTTATTTCTCATTTATCACAATTATTAAAAACTCTCCCTCTTTGCCAAGCTAAAATTAATCTTTTGTATCATATAACAGAGTCTATTCATTTGGAGGTAATTCATAAGGAAATAATATAGAAGTCCACAGCTATAACTGGCTACTTTGAGATATCCGAGTTCTCTAATAAAAGATAAAGGGCACTATTTGAGTATTATCATATGTTGAATTTTATTATATGTATGGGATATAAATAAATATATATAGGTTAAGCAAGTATACCCTAAGGCAGTTCCTGACTGTATTTTATCATGTGCTACCCAGGGTACTAAAAGTAGTTCCAAGTATTGAGCCAGTGATGGTTGTTTTGCAAGTCACATGTCTTTTTTTTTGTTTTGTTTTTGGGCCACACCCGGTGACGCTCAGGGGTTACTCCTGGATATTCGCTCAAAAGTCGCTCCTGGCAGGCACGGGGGACCATATGGGGAACCGGGGGATTGAACCGAGGTCCGTCCTAGGTTAGCATAGGCACCTTACCTCCGGCACCACCGCCTGGCCCCCAGAAGTCACATGACTTAATCTTTAAAACGTATCTCCAGGCTTTTGAACATTGCATTCAACAAATCCTTAGTGTTTAACATATCTTCAGTGTATTTTGAGTTCTCTTGAAACATACACACTCTTCAAATAATTACTTTCTCTAAACTAAATGATTTTTCTAAGATTTAGAAGAATTTCAAGGCATGATTTGGCCAAAAGCACTGGGGAATATTGCTATTAATAAACACCAACAAAATAATTTATTTTGTTTGAGCAATAATTTCTTTTTCAATTAAGCAATCAATGATAACGTGCTATATTATAATTTTTCACTTGTAGACGGGTTACTGCTCCTTAAGTTAGATGTGTCAATAAGATAACATTTAATGGGTTTCATCTAAGCCTCATGAAGAATATAAGCAATAATACATACCAATAAAAGTCATGAACAAAATTTCCTGCACTCTAAGGACTAAAGCCAGAAATTAAACAATGTCCTTTTGTTGTGAAGGCTGAATATTGCACCAAATTCCTTAGCCTGGATACACAAGCCAGCATGAAAGTAGAGAAGTCCACATCTTAAGAGAGGTGATGTAGGCAATGAATGAATGAACCATGTGCACAGAACCAGGGAACACATATGCCTGCCACCTTTGTTCCAAATTGGTTTAAATAGGGCTTTCCCATCCTTCCCTATTTAGGGCTTTCTACCTAGGTAAGAGTCCATTCATTGCTTGTATAGATGCCACAGGTAAAGGTTGGGGCAGTTGATCTTCCTGCTTTTTGTTCCTTCTGAAGCTTTTCTTAGCAATTCTTATTCTTGCTTTCATGGTCTTGTTAGTCTTAGGGCTAATGAAAATAGGAATGTCTTCAAATTCTATTTCTTGGTTTTATTATGCCTCAAGAACATTCATTACATTTTAAGAACTCATTCCCATGAGGAAGGTGGGGAGCATCCCTACTTACCTGCTTTATTTATCTTCCTTTAGAGATTTCACCATCTCAAAATCTTTAAGAGGAAAAAGAGAGAAGGTTATTCTTCTGTTGACAAAAGGTCTGTAGACCATGGCTGCATAAGAGGTGAAACTTTACACTACCTTAATTTAAATAGGGACCAACCAATGACTTATTGGGTTCAAGTTTTCAGACTGAAAGTCAGAAAAGAGAACATGATTAAAACTGGAGGAGTTAATTTCAAATTCCTCAGCACCATATGTTGGAGAGTCTTTCCTTACAACTCCACTTGATATACTTTATGTCTTTGTCAAAGATTGATTATCAATATGCCTGAGAATCTATCTCTATTTCTCAAATTTATTCATTTGGTTTAAGTCTATCACTATTTTGAGAATTATAGCTACATAATATAGTTAAAAGTTGGAGAATACAAAATCTATACTCTATTTGTAGAATTATTCTTGTCATCTAGGATTATTTTATTACATCATGGGCTTTTGTCTATATGTATATATCTATATATTTAAAAAATATGTGTCTATATCATTTAAATGTCATTTTATTGAACTTTTTTCATGAATTGAGTTGGGATCTTGTCTAATGTTTTGTCTGAACAGATTGATAAATTTATTTATCTTTAAATTTTCATTGTACTTGGTATATTATGTTGTATTGGTGGACTTTCAATTATTAAATCATCCTGTATCTTAGCATAGATAATACTTGATCATGGCACATGATGTATTTGATGCCTTTTTTGGATTTGGCTTTCTAATATTTTGCTAAGGACCTTTAGATCTATATTCAGACATTAAACACTTTTTGACGTTTTCATTTATTTTGGTAGAGAGTAAATGTGATGGCTTTGAAAGGGTTACACCTTCTTTCAGTTTCTGCAACATTTTGGAAAATATTGAGAGATGGAGGCCCGAGTGGTATCACAGTGGTAGGTCATTTGACTTGTACGCAGCTGATACATTGAGGGATGCAGGCAAACCATATGGTCTCCTGAGCCAGGAGCTAATTCTGAGTAAAAAACCAGGCATAACTCCCGAGTGCAGCCAGGTAGGACCAAAACAAAACAAAACAGAAACAAGCAAACAAAAAAATAATTAGGAGATGATTTGCCTTAAGTGTTTGGGGAAAAAAAGCTTGCCAATAAATCTATTTGAGGCAGAGATTTTGTTTGAGGAAGACTTTTGTATATCATTTTAATTTCCTTGAAAAATGTCAATTTTTTACAGTTCTCTGTTTTCTCTTAGCTGAGATTTGAAGATTATAACCTGTTTAGATTTCAATATTCCTCATTTCAATTACTAGAGTAATATGCATTTCATAGAGATGTTACACATTTCCCATATGAAGATTAATAGATATGCAATATTGTGCTTATAGTTTTATCAATATATAACTGAAATGCCTGAATTTCTGAGTGCAGTGCCAGGACTAATTCTGGAAAAAAAGAAAAAAAAAGAAAAGAAAGGAAAGAAAATAAGAAAATAAAAGGAAATAAGAAAGAACTAAAGAAGGAAGGGAGAAAAAAAAGGAATGAAGGAAGAGAGAAAGAAGATAAAAAAAGAAAAGAAAGAAAGAGAAAGAAAGGAAGGTAGAGGGAGAGAGGGAAGGAAGAGAGGAAGGAAGGAGGGAAGGAAGGCAGGTAGGAAGGAAGGAAGGAAGGAAGGAAGGAAGGAAGGAAGGAAGGAAGGAAGGAAGGGAGGGAGGGAGGGAGAGAGGGAAGGAGGGAGGGAGGGAGGGAGGGAAAGAGGGAAGAAAGTAGAAAGTAAGTTAGCTTTATAATTTGTTGTGCTCATAATATACAAAGATCATTGGATCATTAACAGTATGTTTATCAGTTTTCTTTCTCTGTTTTAAGTGACATATCCTATTTTACAAGATTGACTATGACACAATAGGGCAATAAACAATAATAGTAATGGTAGTAACAGTACTAATAGTATCTTCAAATGCATTTCTTTTGAAGATCATTATAAATGCAAAAATAGTCCAAGAAAGAGAAATCGATTAACTAGAGACTTGGGGGAGAAATTTGAACTAAAACTGCCCTCGGTATATCATCTGGATTTAGAAAATGGTTTGAGAATTTCAAAGAGATAGAAAAATGAAAGTATTATAATCATAAACCCTAGCTGTAAAAATATGAAGATGCACAGGAAATCAATGCATCTTATATTTAAATTATAGATACTTCAAAGAAGTGAAAGATTAATCAAAAATATATAACTAAATAATTTCCTTCTTCAAGTAATCTTGCACAGTACTCTGAATTAAATTGGAATTCTTTCAGTTATGCCTGAAGTTTCAAGATCAGAGCAGATCAATTTTGTTCTTATTCTTTTCATTTTTTTCTGTGTGGCACAATTTTGCTCTTTGATGAAATAGGGTATGATCACAATGTTAAGGTAATTTTAACTAGGTGATGGAAGTCTAACAAGAACCAGGGAATATAGGTTGTTATTTATTTCTATTTTTAATTCTTATATTATTCTAATTTAACTTACACTGATGAGCCCAAAATATTAGATCAGTTATCAAAAATAGGAAAACGAGTTATGTTTTAAAATATTAAACTAAATCAAACCTAGATTGATTTTTCTCCTCAGCTTATGATATTTATAATGATATATTTTAATTAATTTGCAGTCAATTTAAATTTAAATAAGAATTATAATATATTAATTAAATGCAATGAATAATATCATTTAATATCTCTGGGTCAGGGACTTAGAGCACTAGCAGTATGCCAAAGTTTAGTGCCTAAAATATGGCCACGATTAAAATCAAAGTAAAATATTAATTTTATAGTGAGGATAATGTTATATTTTATAGTGAAGAGTTAATATTGATGTGATTATATTATACCAATGAATATTCCTTATTAGACATAGCCAATTGGTTAATGCAACCTACAAGTGTCAGGCAAACCTAAAAATTCATATTTTATTTCTGCGTGGGAAATTTCTGTAGCTCAAAAATTTTTGAGAAATTAATCAGATGAAAATGCTGATGCATCGCCATGGATGGTTGCAGATGCCTGTGCTACAAAAAACTGGGCCATCTGTGTGTACTAAAATCTGATTGTTCTGTGACAACTTCCTGCTTAATACACCACAGCTAATCAAGAGCAAATTAAAAAAGCATGTATTCATTTTCAAGAACGTTAGACATTGATTCTGCTGCCAGGAAATGTTTTTATTTGCAGTTGTAAAGATTCACATCTCCAGTAATTGTATTGAACAGTTAAATAAGAAACTATTAGCCCTTTTTCTACGTGATCGAGTTTTTTTCATAAATGCAAGCTTGGAAAATACGTCATTTTTCCTGTCATTTAAGCAATCCCTACCCTTAAGACTTCAGAGTGCATTCGACTTTGAATATTCAAAAGAAATTTCATTCATGCATACGATGTGCTGAGTTATATGCTTTCTCCTCCACCTTACATAATATGAAAGCCTTAATATATTATAATTTATTTAATAATAAAATTATTATAAAACTGTACAAAATATAGGAAGATTTATTTAGAATTATTTCTGCACATAAACATGAAAACTTTATAAAATTTTTAAATTTCTTTTCCAAATGTCACTACTTTGTTGTTTTCATCTCTAAGGTTTTGTCTTAAAATGTACTATGTTTTACCTTCTGAACACAATTTTTACATTTTCCTCTTACCACAAGGCCTTACCCCATGAATGCAAACATAAAATGAAAACATTAAAATTTGGTAGAATTATCAAGTTATTATATTATGTTCAGCTAATTCATATGCATCTGAAGTTGAGCTCCCTCTCCTTGAAGGAGTCAAATACTTACTGACCTGTGTGTGCATGCACACACACACACACACACACACACATACACACAAACACACACATATAAGCACTTAGACACAGTTATACTCAGATGAAAATAAAATAGGTATGACAGCCTATAATTTCTTTTGGTTTTTGGGTCACACCCAGCTGTGCTCAGGGGTTACTCCTGGCTCAGCAATTGCTCCTGGCAGGCTCGAGGGTCTATATGGGATGCCAGATTCAAACCACCTTCCTTCTGCATGCAAGGCAAATGCCCTACCTCCACACTACTGCTCTAGTCCCGGCAGCCTTTAATTTCATCTAATATATGAAACTTCAATTTTAGGTATTTGAAAAAGTTACAGATAACTTTAAAAGAAAATTAAGCACAGAAAAAGATTAAAAGCATAGTTCACAAAACTACTTCAAAATAAATCAAAAACATAATGAAGAATCTGTTGTAATAACTATATGACTCCACTCCAACATCATTATCTATCTCTTCTCTCATGTGTTAAGTCTGTCAGTTCTAGGGCCTGCGACATAGCACAAACATAGAATGTTTGACTTGAACTCGGCAAGCACAGGAGACAGTAGTTTCATTCCCGGCCTCCCATATGGTCCCCCAAGCCTACCAAAGCCAGGAGTATCCCCTGAGCACCTCCAAGTGTGACCCCAAAACAAGCAAAGAAGTAAAAGTCTGTAAGTTCCTCAGAGATATTTATGACTCCTGATATACTTTGTTTACCAAGTACTTTTAGAATTTTGTATTTACTTTAGTAATCTCTAACGGTAACAGGACCCAAGTGGTATTAAAGGGAGTTGGGTGCTAGCCTTGCATGTGGCCAGCCTTACTTCAATCCCTGGCTTCACATTTATGTTCCATACACTGCCAGGAATGATCTTTGATTTCAAAGCATGAAATAGAAGTAAGTCCTGAGCACTCAACTCTCTCCCAAAACTCTAATTAGAAATAAACTGGGGTAAAATGAAATATTAAGGCCTACCAGCCTTCAATGTCTTCCTCTTTAACAACTGAAAAGTAGTTATGCATAAAGTCTAATAAAAAAACAAGTAAAGGGGCCCGGGAGATAGCATGGAGGTAAGGCGTTTGCCTTTCATGCAAAAGGTCTTCGGTTCGAATCCCGGTGCCTCATATGGTCCCCCGTGCCTGCCAGGAGCAATGTCTGAGCATGAAGCCAGGAGTAACCCCTGAGCACTGCTGGCCAGGTGTGACCCAAAAACCAAAAACAAAACAAAACAAAACAAAACAAAAAAAAAAAACAAGTATAAAACAAGTAAAACATGTTAACATCTTGAATCATGTTTTCTAAGTAGATAAATAGATCAATAAATATATAGATAGATATGTAAAGGATCTTTAGTAATATAATATTAAACTTAAATTTTATTTATTTGTTTATTTTTGGGTATGGTATAGTCAAACCTGGATACACTTGGGGCTTACATTTCTCTCTGTGCCCGAATATTATTTCTGACAGTGATCAGGGCACCATACTTGCGTTGAGGTCCAATCGAAATCATTCATATGCAAGGAGAGTATCTGAAACCCTGTGATATCTCTCTGGCCCATATAATTACTTTTTATTGATATGTTTTTAAAAAAACTCTAATGATGAGAAACTAAGTGAGCATGGAACTGAAAAAATGACAAACTATCACACCAGTAGAGTTGAATTGATAGCCAAGAGACAGTCTCAGGTCTTTGAACAGTTCTTTAAAAAAGGATGAGATTGGGGCCCGGGAGATAGCATGGAGGTAAGGCTTTTGCCTTTCATGCAAAAGGTCATCGGTTCGAATCCCGGTGCCCCATATGGTCCCCCGTGCCTGCCAGGAGCAATTTCTGAGCATGGAGACAGGAGTAACCCCTGAGCACTGCTGGGTGTGACCCAAAAACAAAACAAAACAAAAAAAATAAATAAAAAGGATGAGATTTTTGACCAAGAAAACAACTTTTTCCTAAAATTGAACTCAAATACATTCTTTAACATGCATAAAAAGCAATTCAAAGGGGCCGGGAGATAGCATGGAGGTAAGGCGTTTGCCTTTCATGCAAAAGGTCATCGGTTCAAATCCCGGTGCCCCATATGGTCCCCCGTGCCTGCCAGGAGCAATTTCTGAGCATGGAGCCAGGAGTAACCCCTGAGCACTGCCGGGTGTGACCCAAAACAAAACAAAACAAAACAAAACAAAATAAAAAGGCAATTCAAATGGATTACATACTTCAATAACAAACCTCATAAACTACATAGATGAAAATCTAGAGCTATTTTCAGTTCTCAGTGACATTAGTCAGAAAATAAAACAAGAGAAACAAATTGAACTATACCTCAATTTAAGAAACTTTTACAACACAGAAGAAATGATGGTATGAATAAAGATTGACCCCACATTTTGGAAGAATATATTTGTCCAACAATCTGACAAATATTTAAAATCCAAGATACACTGTACAATTTTAAAGCTTAAAGAAAAACTCTTAAACATAGTAAAATAAGGACATGCAAAGTATATTAATGCATGCAAAATTTTTTTGTTTGTTTTTGGGTCACACCCGGCAGTGCTCAGGGGTTACTCCTCGATCCATGCTCAGAAATTACTTCTGGCAGGCATGGGGGACCATATGGGGCACAGGGATTCGAACCTATGATCTTTTGCATGAAAGGCAATGTCTTACCTCCATGCTATCTCCCGGGCCCCATGCATGCAAAATTATATGAATAGGAGTTCTCGATTACATACTCTCAAGAAAATGTAAATCAGGACAAAAATGTAATATTGTGTCCTATGGCACACATCACAAAGAACAAAATACAAGTGTGCATATATGTGGGAGAAAAGAAAACCTTATTCATTGTTCAAGTGAGTATTGCTTGGTTCAGCAATTTGAAAATAGTGCAGAGACTTCTCAGACAACCAAAATTATCCTACTTGTGAAGCAGCAATACTGCTTTTTGGCATCCATTGCCCCAAAAAACATTCAAACATTTATTTGTGCTATTATGCTCATTTTACCATTAATTATAGTACCTAAAACCTGGGAGCACTCTGTTCCCAAGAAGAGATAACGAAGTAAATAACAACACAAACAATGGTATATATACACAGTGGAATTCCTTTTGATTATAAGGAAATTTTAGGAGTTATAAAATTTGTTACTGTGTAGGTGGATATGAGTTTCATGCTCATTGAGGGTAGGGAGAAGTAAAGGGACAAATACAAAATATTATCTTATATCTGAGACATTAAAGCAGCGTGCATAAAGGAAACAAAATAGGAGAATTGGTTTATATAATTAAAGGTACAACTACAGGGTCATAGAGTTGAGAGAGGGCTGAATGTAGTAATGGTTAATAGACAAACACTGTGGTGGAGGGTATGTTGTTGGTACAATGTAGGCATGAAACCTTATAGCTATCAGTTTTTAGAATCATGATGCTTAAAGTATATGTACAAAGAAATGGAGGTGGGAAAACACCATTTTTGGTCATTTTATAATGTGCAAATATAAAAACATCAAAATTAAAATATTTTCAACCTCAAATTGAAAGTATTGACTCTATTATTTGAGAGATAAAACAAGTGAATATATACTATCTAACATGATAAATCCATGGTTTTAAATTACAAAGGGCATATTAATACACGGTGGAGTTTGAGGTGCAGTGGGTACAGATGACATCAGACTAGACGTGGCAAGGTCTCAGGCGTGGTTGTCAATATTCATAAATAAAGCATATATTTGGCTAACTTTCAAGTTAAAATAAATATTCAATAATATATCACATATAGTATTTTTATATTGTAAAATTTTTTCATTTAAATTTTCTATTTAAATTTGCACAGAGATTTTTCAAATTTCTAATTCTGGCATAATACTAAATTTTAATATGCCAATAAATATGAAAATACTTAACAACGTAGTTTTTAATTTTGGTAGGAAATGTTGATTTCACAATTCTTTTTTTTTTAAATTTTCTTTCAGTTATACAAGCAAAATTAAGGAACAGGAAGTATTTTATTAGCTTTTGACTCTGTTAAGTCTGGTGAAATATGTTAATCTGGCACTATAATTTCCAACTCAATTGCTGAATTTGGAGTGGCTTCAAATTTTCATTATTAACAAGTACAAAATGTTTTTTTTATCCTGGATTACATTTGTAAAACTTATATTGTTTATTTCTGATAAAAATCAATGCCCCCTTATTTTTTTCATCACTACTCTGACATGACTTTTCCTTTGCCTTTCTAACTAGTAATCTGTTTCTTTATATAGCTTGGAAAGTTGCCTTAAACTCAAGTCCACTTAGTTAGGTCTTTAGCATGAGGATTTATTTAGTCAGCTCCTTCCCCGGAAAATTATTTTGCCAAGTTTTTCTTTTGTCTTTCTCATAAAGACAGACTGGGCCTCAGCTGGAATTATTTTCTGGAATCACATCAACACATCCTCACTTACTGCATGTTCCTAAAATTTAAACACAGTTCCATAGCCAATTTCTTCAACTAGATTTCTTTGAATAGCTTTCTATCAAAAATTAAAATTTTAGCTTGCACAAAATCTTTTGAAAAAATAGAACAGACTGCTTATATTTCCTTATAGTGCCATCAATAAAAATAAAATCAGTACCTTCAGTCTTGAATAATTCCCAAGAGAATAAATAAATTATAAGTTCCAAATGATGTTTTCACTAAATTAAGAATATACTAGAATTGATAATATCTTAAAAATGGGATATGGAGTGGCACATTGGTTTTATGACATTAAACCAAATTGCCAATACATTTTTGTTAGCTATTAGATTGTCCAAAATACAATATTTTATGTGAGAATAAGTTTAAAAGCAAAGGAAATAAAGTCAGCTCTAAGAATCTAGAGTATGTACTATCTACTAATATTGTAATCTAAATAATGGTTTATTTAGATGCTAAATACTTTGTTCTAATTTATTTTATTCTGTATAATCAGAGTTTTAACTGTTTCTGAACTGCTAGGACAGAGAAATTTTGATCTATCTACATTTCCTTCTAGTTTAATATGGTAACATTCTAAATATGTTCACACATCCATGTATAGTCCATACATGTCTACACATAATTGTGATAATGAAATGAAAATGCCATCTTTTAAAAAAATTGAGGGTTTTTTTTAAAAAAAAATTTAATATTTGAGCCAAAAGGTTACAGTCACAACTTTGCATTTGGTAATATTTCTTATTTCTTCAAGGTGAAAATTGATTAATTGAAATTAATAATTAGCAATTAGCAAATACTACTGTTTCTCTATTTAAAAGAGTAAACTTTCTAGAGAAAGAGTAACTTAAAACACTTCTAAGAACTTCTCCCTAAACAGCAATAATGCAACAGAGAAATTCACATAGTTATTAGCAGCAATAATGAAGATATGAGGATTCTTAATCTTTTTTGTCCACATTGCATTTTGTTCAATTATCTAATTAGTCTTTTTATAGTCAGATGTATAAAGGTCAATATGTACATACTTAAACCAAGTATAAAATCTAATCAAAATTGCTCTTCTGGGCCATAGTGATACACAGTAGGTGGGGCTTTTGCCTTGCACACTACCTACTCAGATTCAATCCCTGTCATCTCATATGGTCCCCTGATCCTTCCAAAAGTAATTTTTCTGCGTGCAGAGCAGTAATAACTCCTAAATTGCTTAGTGTGGCTGTTGGGCTGTCTCAAAAAAAGAAAAAAAAATAATAGCAAGCAAACAAGAAAGGTCTTCTGGAATATATTTTATTGAATGGGAAGAACACAAAAAAATAACACTTGCTATATAAGTAAAGAATTATCAAGTGCTTCTTGCTAATCATAGAAAGAATCCAATACCAGTAATGGTTACCTTGAATAGGCATACATAATCATTTATTGCATCCCACTTAGGTAGGGCACACACCAGACGTGCTTTTCAGACTTCTTAGGTGTAGTGCACTCCTAAAAAGGAATTATTTGCCAAAAAGGCCCGCTTAGAGAAGTCAAAATCACTTGACACTCTTGCGTGGATTGTTTGGCTATAATTCCAATGTGGTTGTGATAATCCTATCTCTTTCTTTATTTTGACCATTATTAGAAATCAGGCTTATCCTCGGACAAAGAAAATACAGTACAGTAAAACCCCAAAAGTCTCCCGCTGACTAGCTCTTTGTGACCATTTGTCTCTCTCCTCCCTCCTCCCACTTTCTAGAGGTACCTGGTTTACCTGTTAGTATAGGTCTCTTCATATGCTAATTCTAGCTCTGATCTCATTGGTTCATTTTCCCCTTTCTTTTCTCCCTGGATTTTCCTCTGCATTGCTAAAATCTGCCTATATAAGGCCCATGTGAAAAATAAACTCTCCCTCTGGTCTCTCTCACCACTCGTCTCACCATGTATTTTGTGAGGTTTCATTTATTTATTTAATTTCATTTCATATTTCTTTTTTTTTATGGTTTTTGGGTCACACCCGGCAGTGCTCAGAGGTTACTCCTGGCTCCATGCTCAGAAATTGCTCCTGCAGGCACGGGGGACCATATGGGGCACCGGGATTTGAACCAATGACCTTTTGCATGAAAGGCAAGCGCCTTACCTCCCGGGCTCTTCATTTCATATTTGATTTCATAGTTCATATTCGTCCATACCTGCATCCACTTAATTCTCAGTGAGGAAAATTTGCCCACTAAGCTTGCTTAGGGACTTTTTATAGGTCCACAGGAATCATGAGTCTTGCCTCAAATGCTACCTTATATACTTTATTTTCTATTACTGTGTGATCTGTGGAAACATTGATTTTCTTGAATATATGCATGTATTGTATATTTTCCAGTATATTCATCATGTCATGTATATAAAATCTGGTGAAAGGAGGGTATGAGATATACTGGATCATTTTGATGAAGGTGTCGAGTTCAGAAGGTCATTGTAGAAGTGATTCAACAGTCATTTGCATTAAAAAAATCTTTATGATTCTGATGGTCTGGGGATGCAAAAGAATTTTTTGATAAAATATTTTTCTTATGTAACATCTCAAATATTAAAAAATATATTGGCATGCTTTATTATATTATTTTTATTTTGAAGAGCTGAGATAAAATATAAAGTATTATGGAAAAGACACTTGAACTGAAGTGTTTTTTAATTGACTCAGTGTGTATGAACAAATAAAATGTGTAAGAGAAATAGATTTACCTCTTGACTCAGACATTTAAGTATATTTTATGGTGATTAAGTATTCACAAAGGATAATAATATTATATGGTGTCACTAAAAATAAATGAAATTGGCATCATAAAAATCTAGAGTTCTAGAGAAAAATGATCTTTGTTGCTATTTTCTATTTTATAAGCATATCTGATATGTTCCTGTTACATTAAAATAATAAATAATCTAGATGCAAACTGCATATGAATTAATTCATAAAACTGTAGAGTTCTAGCTACAGTTTACTATGTTGATGAAAGCTATGCATTAAATTCCAAATGAAAAAATTATATAGTACACATTAAATTACGACTAGTTAAATCAGGTTTGCAAGTCATTTTCTTCTCTACTTCTCATTCAGCCCATAAACTTAGGTTGTTGGAGATTTTATATGAAAATGTAGTGTTTTAAAAGACTGGGTTAAAAGAGTAGTTGCCCAAGACCTTGGCATTATGAAGTCAGAAGTTTTGCTATTTTAAAATGCCTTTTGTAGATAACACATAAGGACATTGGTAATGATGAATGATTACACGTGACAGAGCTAAACTAATAACTGTGGTCCTCTAATTATTATGAGGTGGAGATAAACTTGAAGTGAAGATATAAACTGAATGTCAGGAAGTGACACATGATCAGTTTTACAAGGTATCCCTAAAAGCAATATGAAAAATCTGAAAAGGTAGAACATAGTGTGTGGCAAAAACCAGGCTTTGACTATCTATCTATCTATCTATCTACCTATCTATCTATCTATCTATCTATCTATCTATCTATCTATCTATCTATCTATCTATCTATCTATCTCAGCAACACTGGTATTACCACTAATTCTCAGCACTGAAAGGAGATTCAAAGCATAATTGCATCTTTGTGTTTATTCATTGAAGTTAAGGTCAGGTAGCAAAGAATCACCAGGATCTTTTCTCAGTTGACAGCCTGAAATTCTCCCACCCTATATAGAAGGATATATATACCGTGAAGTATGGTCACGGTATTTTGAGGAAAAATTTTGAAGAAGTACTTATGGGAAACGGACAAATAATATCCATATAATTTTGTTTAAAAATAGTGTCCAATAAAGAACCCTCACTTTAAAAGAAAATGTCAAAAAATCTGCAAAAATGGGGCCATCTTCATGGAATTATTGTTAAGATATGGTTGCTCAAAGCTCTGTGTTCAAAAAAGCTGAAATCTCTTTAATGCTCTGTTGTCATCATGAAAAGTCCTGCTTCCAAGCCAGAGATATACACCTTAGGTGGTCAGCACCTTCTAGAAATTGTTATATTTCAATTAAAGGTAATTTAGTGTCTAAAATATATTGTATACAAACAAAGAAAGAAGTCATTTGGGGCCGGAGAGATAGCATAGAGTTAAGGCGTTTGTCTTTCTTGAAAAAGGATGGTGGTTTGAATCCCAACATCCCTTATGGTCCCCTATGTCTGCCAGATGCGATTTCTGAGCATAGAGCCAGGAGTAAGCCCTGAGCGCTGCCAGGTGTGACCCAAAAACCAAAAAAATAAAAAGTTACTTAACCTAGTTTGTTATCAAATATAGAAATAAATTAAATTACATATCTTATTTTATAACTTCACATACCTAAATTTCTCTGAATTGGGTAACTTAATTTCCAGTAGGAAAATGTCTCTGCCAAATGACACAATAAAGTTTTCATTGATCTGAAGACTAAATATAATGCTTGGTTGTGTTTAGTATTTTGTGCTGAATAACATCAATTATTCTCACTACAAAATACAAGTTTTTTATTTATTGTTTGTTTTGGGGGTCACACCAGTAGCGCTCAGGGGTTACTCCTGACTTTATGATCAGAAATCGCTCATGGCAGGGTTGGGGGACAATATGGGAAGCCGGGATTTGAACCACTGTCCTTCTGAATACAAAGTAAATGCCCTGCCTACATGCTATCTCTCTGGCCCCAATACAAGTTATTTTTTATCTTAAAGATTTTCAAGGATTATGACCAACTTAAGGCTTCATTGTTGCACTGTTTTGTTCTCACACTCACATATGTTATAAACTAAGGAAATAATATAATATGATGACAGAAATTAAGTTTATTATCAAAAGTACTTTACTTTTAGAAATTAGTTTTGAGACAATCCTCTCTGAATGGGTGGGAGAAATATTTTGAAGAATGAGAGATAAGAACATTCAAGATGTCAGCACATATATTATTTATTGATAAGTCCTTTCCAAGGTGGCTTGCTCCATAAAGCATGTGTTTTCAATGACTTTAAAGAGACATCTACCCAGGGCACAAAATTAGCTGTCACAAGGTTTACCACACACTTCCAATATTTCACTCTTCTTCTCTTTGTCTTGAGAAAATTTCCCTCAATAAAATTTAAAGGGACTGGAGCAATAGTTCATCAGTTTCATCTTCTGCCTTGCACATGGATGACTCTGCTTCAAGCCCCACACTCCATAAGGTCCCCTGAGCCTTACCAGAAATGATCCTTGAATGCAAAACAAGAATTAAGGCCTGAGTACTGCCAGGTACATCACAAAAAGAAACAAAACAAACAAATAAACAAAAATAATTAAAACGATCCTTAGAGTACAAGCCTCATATAAGAAGCTCTTATAAACACAGTTCATAAAAATAATTCATTTCTCTTGCCAAAATATGAATTTTGTGAATTATTACATAGCTGATTTTAGTACTTTTCTTACATTTCTTTATATTTCTCAAAGACAACATAGATTTATATGCATATAAAACACTTTGCAGTGATGAAATTTTATCATATTTAAGGACAAACTTATTCTTTTTCCAATTTTGCACACGTGAGCTATATTAAATTATCTTATTAACTTAACATAAAGCTATTCAAATAAACAATTAAAAATGTCTGATCTTTTTAGTATTAACATGTTATGATTCTATTTTTATTAGTTACCTTGGTACATTTCCCCAATATAATTTTGGGAAAAAATCTTAATATATTGGCAGAAAAATTGCCATGCCAAATAATTTTTGTTGAATATGATGGAAAGCAAAGGGGCCTTGAGATGAAGGATGCTGACATTTAGGCAGATGCTGATGAAACTGAATGTCTAAATCCCCAAGATCATCTCCCTACCTGGAGAAATTAATCTTTCCTTCAATAATGACCTTTAGTTGATCTTGATATTGACATCACCTATTTACTTGTTAGTAGAATCTTGTTCTTTTCCATAACAAATTACACTTGATTCTGGGACCAGGCAGCTTAATGTAACATTAAGTCCAATATGATTCAGACAGGTTTAGGGGAAATAATTTTGGCTTCCAAAGAAGACACAATTTCACATGTGATTGCTTAAAAGGACCTCAAACTTTCTACTTTGTTTCAACTTTTTTGGTGAAGAATATTAGAAACTGGTTCTAAAATGATCATGTAAGATTTGATATAGTCAAAACTAAGAAGCGATCTAGTTAGAAATAATGCCTTTATATGAATTATTTCACACACCAATGTGCTTACTTAGGTTTATTATAGTCTAGATTCAATACTGATCTAACTTCAATAGGGCTGATGAACCAAATCATAATGAAGCATTAGATATTATTTTGAAAATATTTTATTAAATATAATAGTCTCTGTTATTCCTGAGTGGTATGATTAAATTAATAAAAAATAAATATATGAATATGTGATTGAATACACTTAATTGAAATATAAAAACAAGTTTCTATACATTGATAACAAATGTATAATTAATAAAAATATTAAATAAAATATAATTTTTGACATATAATCTCTCATATAACATCTAATATGCATGTCTTTGATTTCACTGTTCAGTCCTCTCTAATCACCTCTCTCTGCCTTACATAAACACAGAACTATCTAATTTTATATTTAGCAGTTGGGTATTAACTGATAAACAATAACTAATACAATAGCATTATAATTATACAGACTCTCTATTTATAGTAGCTTTTTTTATTAAAGCGAAGTGGAGAAATATAAAGCTAAATGGAAAAAGACATGACTATGCATTTTTGTTTTGCATACTTACATATCTATTCTTTAGTATTCTCTGAGCTCCAGAGAATTTGCCTCTACATACTATTCCAGTATTAGTTGTGTTGCTATTTGTTGATTTAATGTAATAATCCAGGAGCAATCAAAAGAAGAGGAAAAGTTATAACTCTGATTAGATTTTTGGCTAAGGCAGCAGAACTATCTTCTAGTGCTTATGCCTACTTCACTGTAAAATCCCTATATATTTTATATAGAATATATACATATACACTATATAATACCTATATACCTACTTGCCTCTAGAATATATTTATAGCTATGTCTACTTAACTCTAAACTACCTAATCTGCCTTTTGCTAGGCTTCAGTGGCATGCTTTTCTGCTATGTTCTTTTCTTTTGTAAAGCCACTACAGGCATATTAATATCTTAATACCTCAATGCCTATTGGTATTTCTTCCATTCTGTTCATACTTTGTAAATAGATCTTTTGTTAAGGAAGCTTGGGAAATCTATGTGGAAACCTGTTTCCTGATGAGACCTTCACTAATACCTAGATAACATTTTTAGAAAAAGTGTTTTTGGATTTTTATAGAAGGATGAGAAGCTGACAAGAATTCAGCTATTGCATGTTATACATTTTGTAACCTTAACCCCAACCATGGGAACAATTTCTCACACTGTAGGCTTCAAAAAAAAATCTATATAAACCCAGGCTTCGCCTTATAATGCTTATTTTCTTTGAACTTGCTAAAGTTTAAATCCCTTCAGCAGTGCCAGGCAGGGGGCACCATACAGATTTCTGCTGTTTTAATAAAAGAAAAATAAAAAGGGAGAAAATAATGAAGGGAAAGACCCTGAGAAATGATTCAATTGTGAGAGACTGAGACATTTTCAATGGGGATAAAACCTAGAAAAAATATTTGTTTCTAAACCTTTTGGTTTTGCTATGAAAGGACAAACATTAAAATCAATTTACTTGTCATTTGTTAATCATATTTATAGAAAACTAAAATTATAAGCAATCTTCTTTTGTGTTTAAAAATTGCATTGCATGCATCATAATGGGGTTAGCACTGATTTGGGCTTTAAACTTGTACAATGACAACTGTAAAATAGGAATGTTCTCATCTCTGTAGGTACCGAAATCACAAGAGCCGTAGGAGAGTGGTGACATTACATAAAGTAATAGAAATCCTGGCCTTATTATTTTCAAAACTTTGATCTATCAGCCAAATAGGTTAATAAAATAGACACTCAGGGAGGATTTTTATCCTTGTAAAAAGGCCAAAACAGGAGACAGTAGGACCATTCTGCGCCAGTACAAGTTTAAAGAACCATCTAAAGTCTAAAGAAAAGTTTTATCCACATAAAGACTCAACAGGGTGGTGATAGATGCCGGTTTGCTGTGTTACTGACATTTCTTGAAAGAAAAGATTATGATTAGAATATCTTGGTTGGAGACTATTGAAATTGAGTCTTATAATAGCTTTGATCATAGAGTTTTGCTCACTAAAGCAAAGCTAATGATCTCTCAATGAAATTAATTAAAGAGTAAAATGAACCACTCATCATACCTGCCTGCAAAGAGATATCAAACTAATTTGTATGATAACCTTGTGGTAAATGTTTCTAAAATGTAATGCTAGAATAGGTTTATTTAATTCAGAATAAATTAGAACAATTGTGCTATAGGAGACATTCTTTCACAAAACCATTATTTTCATTCCTAACCTCACTGCATCATTTAGTATATTGAAAATTGTGACTTAAGGAAAAATACTTCTACATCTTTAATATTAGAAGCTGCCGGAAGGCATGTCATCTGATAGTATGTTAATGATAGAACACTGAATAGCTGATATAATTGTAATGCAAACTAATAGCCTCAATAGCCTGACATATAGTACAGTTGATCAAGTACTTGCTTGAAACAGTTATCCTGAGTTTGATTCCTACCACCATCTGGGGCCTCGAAATTCCCTCTAAGAGTAGATTCCTGCAGATCACATTAGGAGAAAGTCTGGATATTTCCAAGTGTGACCCAGAAACTAAAAAATAAGTAATGGACAATGAAAAAAATTGTTTTCTACAACTAAATTGGCTTTTTATATTTATAAACAATTACTTGAGGGTCCGAAGTGATAGTACAAAAGGTAGGACACTTGCCTTGTATGCAGTAAACCTGGGATTATTCACACCATATGGACCTGTGAAATGCCAGGAGAAATTTCTGAGTATAGAGCCGTCCGCCCTGCACACTTCGGGTTGCCCATTCCCCAATTACTTGATTTATATTTTTTAAGATAAATTTACATTATTCAAGAATTAAAATGCTTGGTATTATTAACTATGTGTCATGTTTGAAATGATAGCATACTTTGAGTACTCTAAAGTTGAATTTCTATCTACACTGTATGAACCACTTTAAAATCATCTTACCAGGCCACTGTGTCTATCCTTATATATTTCTGAATTTATTTTCATTATAATGATGAATAGAGTATGACTTAAAAAAGAATTGGAATCATATCTCTTCACTACATGGGAGTTTAAATGTTGTGTGATTTTTTATATTCCTTGACCTTTAAGTGTTTATATATTTAAGATATGGGATGATTTATCTTATATTCTACAACATAAATACAGAAAATAAAATAATCATGTGTTGGATAAATGGGGCTAGTAGGATATACAATGGATAAGGTACTTACTCAGCCCTGGTTTAATCTCCAGCAATAAACTCTGATTACCTAATTACTACCATATATACATATATGTATATATACATAAGTCTTTAAAATTATATATGTTGAAAGTATGATACCATGATTAAAATATATTTCATTATTAAAATTAATCACATGTTAAAGTGATGAAATTTGATATTCTTTTTAAAATTTAAATAAAGTTTCTGAATGATTATGACAATCTATGCTTTTATTTGAGGATAGAAAAATGACAATAGAAAAGAATATTTGGGTCGGTATATACATAGCAACAAGATTCATGGCTATAGAAACATGAAATCAAATTAATGTTGGTCAGATGAACAGAATAAATCTGTAATATATGATCTTCCATTAAACAAATTAAATTAAATTAAAATTATAACTTTGGGGACAAAAATGGGCAAATCTTAAGAAATTCTGGTTAAGTGAAATAAATAGGGATATTGAGGAAAATTACCAGCAAGTTTCACTAATATGGGAAATATGAATTACTAAAGGAAACAAACAGTTGAGAACAAGCAAAATTAACTTCTGAGTTAAATACAAACTATTGTGGTTCACCGGAGGGAAATGGAGAATGATGGGATGTGGGAAGAATGAGTTGTGATGCTAATATTTCTTGGAAAAAGCCAGACATTGGTTGTTGAATTGAAGACAATTATATAAACATAGAGGTATTAAGTTAACTCCCTGAATCACTTAATATCATAATTGAGTAGTAATTCAGATGAAAGAAATAAAAAACATTCCAAGAAGAAGAACAAGGAAAAACATAATTATATCATATAATCCTAATGGCTTATTGATTAAATGCCTCAATGATATGAATTCTTTATTTATTTTACTCTCCCTAAAAGTTCTCTGTTCTTCATTCACTTTGATTTTAATCCGTGATGACAAAATTGACTCAATTATAGCAGTGCCATAAACATCTGACTTAACCATTTCTCATGGCAAGTAGTTCTTACTCAAACAGGAGATTGTTTACATATAAAAGTAATATATACTGCTGTGATAGCTTAGAAATATATTTTTCTTAAACATGAAAAATAATGCTTGAAAGTCATTAGAAAATCCATCACTTGAATGACAAACATCATGTGTAAAAGAAAATAAAGTGATGCAAATTTCAGAACTAAGCACTTGACTTTTTTTTCAACAGCTGGAGTTAGTAATAATTGAAAGAGCATAGATAAAAATGCTAAATAGGGTTCAATTTTTCTTAATTTAATGTGAAAATAAATGTGGTTGTTATTACACTCCCACTATGTTCAAATCCTTCTCTGTTACATAAATACACAACAGAGTCAGTAATTTTAAGAAAGGTCAATATAACACCTGTAAAATATCCTTGTCAAAAAAAGCTAGAACTAAAAATGGTTATGTAGCTAATATAGGCAGGATTACAACTTTTTATGCCAGCATATATATATATATATATATAT
>PVKC010008084.1:0-28612 GCA_004027635.1 Crocidura indochinensis | reverse complement strand
ACACACACACACACACCGAGAAACACCATCATTCCAGTGACTAGAGAGATAAGTACATAGGCTAAAACACTTGCTTCACATCTTTCTGATCCCCAGGACTGTATAGGGTCCCCTGAGCACCACCATGTGTGCCCCCCCCACCCCGAGCAATGACACAAAAATACTCCCTGAGCACCTCCAAATGCAGCCCCTCAAATAAAAAAATTAATTTAAAAATTAATCCTTAAAATAAATATTTTTTGGTTTTTGGGTCACATTTGCTGATGCTCAGGAGTTACTCCTGGCTCTGCACTCAGAAATTGTTCCTAGCAAGCTTGAAGAACCATATGGGAATCATATGGGTTCGCCCTGAGTCAGCTGCATGCAAGGCAAGAAAACACTTGCTGCTATGCTATCCATCCAGCCCCTAAAAAGTAATCCTTTTGAGGCCAAAACCATAATACAGTGAACTTGTCTTGTACGTGGCAAACCTGGGTTCAATCCCTGCATATATATGGTCCCCAACTACTACCAGGAGTGATCCTTGAGTGCAGAGCCAGGAGTAATCCCTGAACATTGCTGCTTGTTGCTCCCCAAACAATAAAGAAAATCCTGAGTCCACCACCGCATTCTTGACTCAGAGAACCCCCTTCCTTTCGGTTCTCCATCAGATAATGATATATTTTCTCCTTGTTGAAAACCCAAATTTCGGACTGGGAGATATAGCACAGCGGTGTTTGCCTTGCAAGCAGCTGATCCAGGATCAAAGGTGGTTGGTTCGAATCCTGGTGCCCCATATGGTCCCCCATGCCTGCCAGGAGCTAGTTCTGAACAGACAGCCAGGAATAACCCCTGAGCACCGCCGGGTGTGCCCCCCCCCAAAAAAAAACCAAATTTCCCACCCACCACTGCTTCAAGGAGGAGCTTTCCTGGATCCAAAGGTCCTCAAACTTTTTAAACAGGCGGCCAGTTCACTGTCCCTCAGATCATTGGAGGCCGGACTATAGTAAAAACAAAAACTACAAACAAATTCCTATGCACACTGTATATATCTTATTTTGAAGTGAAGAAACAAAACGGGAACAAATACAGTATGTGGCCCGCGGGCTGTAGTTTGAGGACCACTGATCCAGACTGTGAGAAAGCAAATATCTTCTGGAATTAGAGCAGAATTTTGAGCTCTGCCCACAGTCTCAGCTGGGGGGGGGGGGAAGGGTGTCCTCCCAATATGTTAGGACAGCAGGTAGGGCACTGGCTTTGCATGGAGCAACCATGTGCACCTGTAGGAGTGATCCCTTGAGCACAGAGCTAGGAGCACAGCCAAGTGTGTCTCAAACACACATACAGAGATTTGTTTCAAAATGAATATCAGTGGAATTTCTCCTCCTCTCAGCCTCTTTAGTCTATTATTTTCACCCCAAGTATCACATTCTTCCCCCACATGCTCCACTTCTAAAGCTTTCATTTGCCCTCCCCAAGATCCAAGAAGAATGGGGCAGCCACAGGCGTGGACATGGTCTGTGCCTGCTACCGGGACCCCACGGACCCCAAACTGGACAGGGAGCAGTTGTACTGGGAGCTGAGCAAGCAGACCCAGGGCGTGACCCTGCTAGGTTCTTACAACCTGGAGCCTAACAGTCTCTATGTCAACGGTGAGTAGCCGCCACTCCAATGAAACCCACCTTTTCCCCTCGTTTTGTCATTTCCTTTGTCCTGGCTGGAGGCTCATACACATACATAGGGACAGAGGATTCCCATGTGAATATGGTACATGCCTATGGCCTGTGTTCAAAAAATTTTGTTTGGGATGAGGGTTGGAGAGAGAGGACAGCAGGGAGGACTCTTGATTTACACATAGCCAGTTTGGTTCCCACTATCACATAGTATGCTACTAACCCCACCAGGAGTGATTCCTGAGCACAGAGCCAAGGGTAAGGTCTAAGTACACCAGATATGGCTCTGTAAACAACTTATTTAGTTTTTGGGTCACACCCGGTAGTGCTCAGGGGTTACTTCTGGCTCCATGCTCAGAAATTGCTCCTGGCAGGCATGGGGGACCATATGGGGCACCTGGATTCGAACGGATGACATTTTGCATGAAAGGTAAACGCCTTACCTCCATGCTATCTGTCCTGGGCCCCCAACTTATTTAAAAAATTATTTGGGGGTGGTGGTGGAGTGATAGGATAGTAGGTGGGAAATTTGCCTTGCATGTGGATGTCCTGGGTTTGATCCCTGGCATCCCATGTGGCCCCTGAGTACCACCAGGAGTAATTCCTGAATGCAGAGTCAGGAGGAACCCCTGAGCATCACCAGAATAAAAAAAATAAAAATAAAAATAAATAAAATAATAAAATAAAAAATAAAATAAAAAAAGAAAAGCCACAGAGATACTAGAATGGGTAAGGTTTTTGCCTTGCACATGATTGCTCGAGGGTTGATCCAGAGATACTACAATGGGTAAAGCGCTTGCCTTGCACATGGTTGATCTAGGGTTCATCCCCAGCATCCCATATGATCCCCCAAGCCCACCAGGAGGAATTCCCAAGAGCAGAATCAGAAGCAAGCCTTTAGCACTGCTGGAGTGCTCCCCCAATTTTTTAACTTGATTTTATTTCATCCTTTAATCTGAATACTGCAACATCCTCCTACCATATTTCCTTCCTCTCTTCCTCTCCTTAATTCTTTCTTCCCTTTCTCCCTGAAGGCTTCACCAACCCGACCTGGATCACCACCCCGAACAGTGAGTATGCTATGGCTTCAGGGGTCTCTGGAAGCTTCTAAGATCAGTTCACAGCATGGAAGAATTCAAGAAAGGGGAGTGCAGAGAGATAAGGCAGGGATGGAGGCACTTGTTTGCAATTCCCAAATCCTTTCCTCGCACTGCTTTGGAGCCTCTCTCCCCTAAAAAGACTTCAGACGGGCCTTCCCTGTCCCAACAACTCCACTTTCTGCCTCCAGTGTTTTATTCCCGCCCCCCCAAAAAAAAACCAGTCAACCCCCCACACCATGCTAGCCATCTTCAGGAAGAGGGGAAAACCCCTCCCTGCTTTGTGTGGGTTTTTTTGTTCCTCCAGGTGTGATTATCAACACAGTTTCTACAGAAATGCCAAAACCTCTCTCCAGTTCTGCAGGTGAGACAGCCTGTCCTGTCCTGATAATGAGGGTGGGGAGGGAGGGAGGGAGGGAAGAAGGGAGGGAAGGAAGGAAAGAAGGAAGGAAGGGAGGAAGGAAGGAAGGAAGGAAGGAAGGAAGGAAGGAAGGAAGGAAGGAAGGAAAGAAGGAAGGAAGGAGGAAGGACCATATGCAGTGCTTATAATTGAACAGGAAGGAAGGAAGGAGGAAGGAAGGAGGAAGGACCATATGCAGTGCTTATAATTGAACCTGGCTTGCTGTATGCAGGCAAGCGCCCACACCTACCGAATCATCCCAAAACGGAATCTTTTAGGGGATCCAAGGGGAGACACAGTTGGTCAGTACATTGCTGCTAAGGAAGGTCTTGGACGGAAAGGTAGAGGGTGCAGAAGTAACTCTGGGATATCCATATATAGGGGTTTTGTTGTTGTTGTTGTTGTTTTGGTTTGGTTTTTGGGTCACACCCGGCAGCACTCAGGGGTTTCACCTGGCTCTACACTCAGAATTCGCCTCCAGTAGACTCAGGGGACTATGGGATGCCAGGATTCGAACCATCGTCCTTCTGCATGCAAGGCTAATGCCTTGCCACTGTGCTATCTCTCTTGCCCCTTTGTTGTTGTTTTGCTGTACTCTCTGTCTGTCTCTACAGCTCCCTCCTCCCCACCTTATTTATCTACCATGGCCTCTGTCACCCCAAGTAAGCACTTCTGCCACCACCTCTATTTCCCTGTCAAACCTTTGATCTTGGACTTTGTGGGGGGACCAAATGGTCAGCTGACTATACTCTGTGGAGCCAAGTACTTGCTTCTCCACTGCAATTTTCCACACTCACCCCCAGGCCTCCCCCATTGAGGCTGATGTCTGGGGCATCTCCATTGTTGAAGGATGAGAACCTTCTGCTCCCCCAACCATCTTACAGGCATGCATGTGAGGTGCACTCCATCTCCCACTCAGCTGTGAGGTTCAGGTGTGGTCTCTGGGTATTTGTCATCTATTGCCAACCCCAATCCTGATCCTAGCAGCGCCTGGCCCTGTCCTGATGCCTTTCACCCTCAATTTCACCATCACCAACCTGTCCTATGAGGAAGCCATGGATCGGCCCAGTTCCCTGATTTTCAGCCAGGTGGATGGACACCTGCAGCAAGTGGTGAGGCCATGCCCACTCCCTTATGCCACGCCCACCCTTCCTAGATTCCTCCCAATGATACAGCTTCCCTCACTCTATCCCCATGTATACAAACTCTGCCTGCTGATAACAGCTCCGCCCATTAATTTCAGCTCCGCCCATTCCCTTAGCCACGCCCACCTCACCTAGGTTTCTCCCAATGATAGCTCCCTCTGTCTCCATGGATACAAACCACGCCCATTGATTCCATCCCCACCCACTGATGCCAGCTCCGCCCTCTCAATGCTCCGCCCACTCCATTGCCCCGCCCACTTCATCTGTTCTTGTCAATGAGACAGCTCCCTTCACCCTGTCCCCATGGATACAAACCCCGCCCACTAGTTCCAGCCCCGCCCACTCCCTTTGCCCCGCCCATCTCACCTAGGCTCCTGCCAGTGATACAGCTCCCTTCAGCCTGTCTCCATGGATACAAACCCCACCCACTGACTCCAGCCCCGCCCATTGATGCCAGCCCCGCCCACCTCCCTCTTTTCTGCACCAAATCTTTGCTTTTTTTCCCCAAACCTTTCCTTTACTTCCTCCTCCCTTCCTATTCCCACACAGCTCCAGCTCCTGTTCCGGAACACTAGCATGGGGTCCCGGTTCTATGGCTGCAGGCTGACCCAGCTCAGGTGAGACTACAGGGGCTCCTGTGAAAAACTGCTGCCCTTTTCCCCAGTCCTCAGGGGTTCCCTATTCTGCCTTGGGAGACCCTCTGCAGTGCCAGGAAGCAAACCCAGGTCAGCCCACAGCTGGGCAAGAGCCTTCCACACTGTCTTATAGCTCTGATTCCAGAGCTAAAGTATTTGATAACTTATTTTTCCACCTGCTGCTCCTGCTCACCATCCAATATGACTAGATATCCAGGAGCTAAAAGAATATTTCTGGGTCTGCTTGTCCTTTCCTATTATAAGCGTCAGGGCACAGCAAAGCACGTGTCCAGCAGGTGTGAACCTGGCTCTCCCCTTGATGATGCCAAAGAAGAAATAAGAAAAAGAGAGACTCATTTTTCTCATTCCTGTACCCCTCACCTGTGCATCTCCTGATTTCTTCATCTGTCCTCCCAGGCCCAAGAATGATGGGGAAGCCACAGGTGTGGACATGGTCTGCGCCTACTCCCTGGGTCCTGCAGGATCTGAACAGGAACTGGATAAGGAGCGCCTGTACTGGGAGCTGAGCCAGCAGACCAAGGGAGTGTCCCAGCTGGGGCCCTACACGCTGGATCAGAATAGCCTCTACGTCAATGGTAAGGGGTTGGTGACTGGCACCCTGCTGGTGGGTTGGTTTCTGGGGATCTACCTTCTCCCTCCTTATTTTCGCCTCTCCCTACACTCTCCACATCCCTGTTCTTTCTCTCCCATGCAGGTTACACCTTCCAGAACTCAGCCACCACCCCCAGAAGTGAGTATGGGAATGAGTCTTTGGGAGCTTCTGCAAAAACTGTGAGCTCCCTTCAACATATCCCCATCCAAAAAAGCCACAAATACTGACACTGTTGTAACCACATAGACTACATAGACTACACTACAGTCACATATAATCGTGTATTATGTATTTATGCAAAAGCTATGTAATATGTAATATATAGCATATTTTCCTATATATAGTGTAATTACATTATATATTATGTGTCTATGTATCATCTATACATATATGTGTATACATATATTTATGTACATGATGCACATATCAGATACTATATGTATGTCATATGTACACATATGTGATATATATCATATATACATAATATAATTGTATTATATATAATACAGTTTTATAATTATATATAGTTTATCATTATATTATGTATAATATAAAATAATCATTTCGTTATGTTACATACCTACATTATATAATATAGTATATCGTTATATGTTATAAAACAGCATCGCATATATAATGCATTGATTATATTAATGTGGGGGCCAGGCGGTGGTGCTGGAGATAAGGTGCCTGTGCTAACCTAGGACGGACCGCGGTTCGATCCCCCGGTTCCCCATATGGTCCCCTGTGCCTGCCAGGAGCGACTTCTGAGCGAATAGCCAGGAGTAACTCCTGAGCGTCACCGGGTGTGACCCAAAAACCAAAAAAAAAAAAAAAAGATTATATTAATGTAATTACTGGGGTTATTAGGGTTGATATATTGATAAATATAAGTGACATGTACTGTATGATTATATAGCATGATGTAAAATCACATGACTAATATATATAATAATCCTAGGAACTAGAGAAAAACATGCTTTGTTTGTTTGTTTGTTTGGGGGCCACATCTGGCAGTGCTCAGTGTTACTCCTGGCTCAGCGCTCAGAAATTATGCCTGGCAGACTCAGAGGACCATATGGGATGCCAAGGATCAAGTCTGGGGCTGCTGTGTGCAAACCCTCTCCACTGTGCTATTGCTATGGCCCCAGAGGGGGAAAAAAAAACCTCTTCTAGTGCTCACTCTCAGTTTATAACGTGCAAGGTCATAAACCCAGGGATCCAGGACAGGGATGGCTCTTGCCTTGTATTCAACTCACCCAGATTTGATCTCTGGCATTTCATAGAGTGCTCTAAGCTCCACCAAGAGAGCTTATATAGAGCCAGGAGCCAGCCCTGAAACTGAGAACCACAGGTTTCACCCCCCTCCCCAAATAAAAACAACTAAGTCCCAGAAATCCCCAGGCAGACCCTTTAAGGACACAGGGTCCTTGTCCAAAGTCTGTTATTTCCTTCTCTCCAGGTTCCATGGTGGCCACAGCCTCTGCGGCAGAGTCAGCTGTCACCTCTACACCCCGGGGTAGGCATTTCCTGTTGAGAGATTCTGTTGGCCATGAATGTGTAAAAAATTATAACAAGGTGGTCTGGAGAGGCAGTACATTGAGCAGGGCATTGGATTTGTGTGCAGCCAACCCAGGTTCAATTTCTAGCACCATCCAGGAGTGATTCCTGAGCACAGAGGCAGGAGTCAGCCCTGAGTACTGCAAGATATGCCCCCCAAAAAGAAAAAAAAACAAAGGACCCCCAGATCCCACCATTGCTCCTGTTCCCTCCATAATAGCTCTGTACCCCTTCTCTCTGTCTCCTTATAAAATACACCCACCAGCCAGCCCTAACCATCAGCACCACCCCCTGAATATTCACTGGGGCCCCATACTGGGACCCATGTCCCCAGTTGCTATCAGCAACCTCCTTCCCAGACTGGGAAGCCCCAAAAGCTTCCATCTGACTGACACTTGCTCTCTGACTGCCTCCAGTCCAGTCTAAGGGCCCAGGAAGACTTGGGTTTCTGGATGCTGGTCTCCTATTCTTCTTCCTCCTCTTCTTTTTCCTCTTCCTCTTCTTCCACTTCTTTCATTTCCTCCTCCTCCTGACATCCTACAAGATGTCACCGATGAACTCTAGGTGGGTTGCTTCCAAGGCAGATTCCCTTCCCGCTATGCTATTACTCTACCTGGACTCGCTAAGCACTCTTCTGGGGGAAGGTCCCTCTGACACCCTTTATTAGTCTCTTTCCTCCCAGAGCCTGGCACTACTCCCCCAGCTCCAACCACCCAGGCCAGCTCTGCTCCTATGCCCACAAATGAATAACTTTCTCTGTGTGTGTTTTTTTGGTTTTTCGGGCCACACCCGTTTGATGCTCAGGGTTTACTCCTGGCTATGCGCTCAAAAATTGCCCCTGGCTTGGCGGGACCATATGGGACGCCAGGGGATCGAACCACAGTCCTTCCTTGGCTAGCGCTTCCAAGGCAGACACCTTACCCCTAGTGCCACCTCGCCGGCCCCAACTTTCTGTGTTTTATTACAGCGCTTTAAGCACAATCCAGAGGTGGGCTCCTGGGAAGGAGCTGGGGGTTATTTATTTGTTTATTTATTATTATTTTTATTTATTATTTGTTTATTTTTGTTCTTGAGTCACACTCAGCAGCACTCAGGGCTTAGTCCTGACTCTGCACTCAGGAATCACTCCTGGCAGATTTGGGGCACCCATGGGATGCCAGGGATTGAACCCTGGTTGGCAAACACCCTCCACACTGTGCTTTAGCTCCAGCCTCTTGGGTTTTATTTAAATAACAGAAAAAGAGGCTGCTAATGTGAGTGTTTGCCCACACATGATCAGGCACATTTCCATCCTCCTCGAGATGGCTTTGCCAATGCACTTGGTGTGCCCACCCGCTGGCTCTCTGAGTATGGCCTAGACTCACAGGCATAATCTCTCCCACTGCCCTTCAACCCCACAGCCTCTGGCTCTGTCCTGGTGCCCTTCACCCTCAACTTCACCATCACCAACCTGCACTACATGGAGGAAATGAACCAACTTGATTCCAGAATCTTCAACAATACCGAGAAGATCCTACAACAGCTGGTGAGAGTGGCACTCATCTCCTTCCTAACTTGTCCCCTTCACCTCTGCAGGCAGGGGCAAAGGGATGCAACCCCATCACCATTCTCTTTGGGGATGTAAAATCTCCCCCGACTTGTGTTACCTCACCCATCTATGGTGGTTCCTGCAAATTGGTGCTCCCCTTTCTGTCACCATGGATACAAATCATGCCCACTGACGCCAGCTCTGCCCACTGCCCAGTGGTTTTGGCTCCACCCATCAGTTTTAGCCATTCCCATCTTGTGTTTGCTTGTTCCTGCTAAATGATGCTTCCCTTCCTGTCCCCATGGGCACAAACTCACCCACTGGGATTGGCCGCCCCCACCCCACTTACTTATTTTTTTTTTGGTTTTTGGGCCACACCCGGTGACACTCAGGGGTTACTCCTGGCTATGCGTTCAGAAGTCGCTCCTGGCTTGGGGGACCATATGGGACACCGAGGAATTGAACCGCGGTTCGCCCTAGGCTAGCGCAGACAAGGCAGGCACCTTACCTCCAGCGCCATCACCTGGCTCCCATCCCACTTTCCCTTGGACAAATTCCTTTATCATTTTCTCTATCCCACCCCTGCACAGCTCCAGCCCCTGTTTCAGAACACCAGTGTGGGATCCAGCTACCATGGCTGCAAACTAACTGAGCTCAGGTGAGACAGTAGGGGCACCTGTGCAAAGCTGCTGCCCTGCTCCCCGGCCCCCCATAATTCCCTGCCTGTCTGCCTTAGCTGGATGACCCAAGCAGGGTTGGTATTGAGGAGTGTCTGGTTGCAAACACCCCTCACCCCTGCTACCCCTCAGTTTATCCTAACCAACTCCAGGCATCTCCAGCTGGGCATTTTATTGGGAAGAGGGTGGGTACATCCATCAGTGCATAGGCAGGACCTCAGAATATCAAAGCCCTCTCCTCACTCTTGTTTTATTGCCTGGTCTACCAATCCAGGTCCAAGAAGAATGGAGCAGCCACAAGGGTGGACCTCATCTGCACTCAACTTCCTGACCCATCGGGCATGGCGCTGGACCGGAAGCGGCTATACTGGGAGCTGAGCCAGCAAATGGGGGGAGTCAGGCAGCTGGGACCCTACACATTGGACCAGGACAGTCTGTACATCAATGGTGAGGGGGGCACAATGGAGTCATGAGATTTCTCCTTTATGTGATGCTCTTCTGCTCCCTCTACCTTGTCATGATCCACTCACTCTCCCTCCTCTTCTCTCTCCCTCCTCCTCTCCTTGTTTTCCTTCCCTCTATAGGTTTCACCCACCCCACCGTGACCACCACCACTGGAAGTGAGTGCACCCCCGAGGCTCCATCAATCTCTCCAACCTCAAAAATCTTGATTTAGGAACTGGAGAGCAAAGTTCATGATGACACTCCCCAACCTATCCCCACTACACACACCTGCCCCGTGTTAATCCCAGGAAAATAATAAACCCACAACATCCCCAGACATGGCTTCAAGGGTTACTCCCAGATCTCAGGATTGATTTTTCTCCAGGTTCTCTAGCAGTCACGGCTCCCTCAGGGGTGCCAACCATCTTCTCTACCACACCAGGTAGGCAACGTGTGGAAGATCTCCCCCCCCCCACACACACTTCTTCAAGCTTGTGCATATGTTTGTGGGCTACCCCCTAAGACTCTCTGAGCACAGGATGGAATAACTGGACATAACTTCTCTGGAATAACTGGACATAACTTCTCTGCCACCCCCAATCCTACCAGCAGCCCCTAGTCCTGTCCTGATGCCTTTCACCCTCAACTTCACCGTTACCAACCTGGGCTATGTGGAGGACATGGATCAGTCTCAGTCCAGAGTATTCAACAACACGGATCAAATCCTGCAGCAACTGGTGAGAACCCGCCCACCTCACCTCTATAGGATCCTGCAAATTGACCCCACCCACTCCACCTTTGACCCCATGACTACATGGATAAGCCCTACTATGGATATGCCCCACCTACCTGACCTCTATAGGCTCCTGCAAACTGGCACCACCCACTCCACCCTTGTCCCCTTGTCTATAAGTCACACCCACTGTTTATGAGTCCTGCCCACCTCACCTCTATTGGTTCCTTCAAACTGACACCACCTACTGCACTCTTGTCCCCATGAATACAAACTATAGATAAGTCGCATCCACCTTGCCCCTATAGGCTTCTACAATCTGATATGTCCACTTCACCTTTATCCCTATGGATACTATCTCTGCCCACTGAGGGCAACATCACCCACCTCACAATCCTCTGAACATAATTTTTAATCAATGCCCTGTGATTTATAAACTCATTCATAGTTGAGTTTTAGATAGGCAATGTTCCAGCATAGATTCCACCTCCAATGTCAACTTCCTCCGAAGAGTGCTCCCAGGTTCCTTCCCATTACCCCCCACCTTCACCGCCTGCCATGTTGACAGAAACCTTTTTTTTTGGGGGGGGTCACACCCGGCAGTGCTCAGGGGTTACTCCTGGCTCCATGCTCAGAAATTGCTCCTGGCAGACACAGGGGACCATATGGGGCACCGGGATTCGAACCGATGACCTTTTGCATGAAAGGCAAACGCCTTACCTCCATGCTATCACCCGGGTCCCGACAGAAACCTTTTTAAGTCCAGTTGTTCAAAGTTTGGGTGTCATAGTTTCAGTATTGTTGACTCTGTGGTTTGAATATTTAGCTCTGTCCTTCCTTAACACCATCCATATGCCTGACCCCCCCTTGACCTCAGCCCCCCATTACTTCTCATCTTTCTCCCCTCCCCTCCACTCTATTTCTATTCTTCCTCTCCCCATTGGCCAAGATAGATCTAGGTACACCACCTTCCAACCACTGCATTCCTGCATGCACTTATTCTAAATATCACATGTGAGTAAGATTATCTTATATTTAATATTCTCCTTCCTCCATAGCTCCAGCCCCTGTTCCTGAATACCAGTGTGGGGCCCCGCTTCTATGGCTGCAGACTGACCCAACTCAGGTAAAGACAATGGGGACACTTGTACAAATCAACCACCCTGCTCCCCAGTCCTTGGGGTTTCCCATCCTGCCTGCCCTCCCATCCTCTGCAGAGCAGGAATTCTGTGACACTCCTTTTAAATCCCTTTTCACAACCACCCCCCCATTTTTTGGTGTGTCCTGGTGCCTGGATCCTCCTCTTTAATTCCTTCTTCCCTCTCCTTGTTTCATGTACCCCTGAGGTTGTTCATTTGGACTCCAGTATTTCTTCACCCAAAGTCACTGCAGCTAGGAGAATGTCTGTTCTTGCATCTAGCTGTCTTTACAAGTTGAGCAAAATCTTCTGAGTCCATTCCTGAATCCTATATCGACCCTCTCAGGTCCATGAACTACAAGGCAGCCACGGGCATAGACTTGGTCTGTGCATACAGTCAGGACCCAGCCAGTGTGGGGCTGGATCGGGAGCAGCTTTACGGAGAGCTGAGGGATCAGACACAAGGCTTCTCCCAGCTCGGACCCTACATGCTGCAGCAAGACAGCCTTGTGGTGGATGGTGAGAACCATGGGGGGTTGCTACTCGAGGTTGTCTCTTTGCACTCCTGAGAGTGTGTACACTGCCCTTTGTTCTTTTCCCTCCTTGCTTCTCACCATCTTCTTCACCCTTCGTGACCTCCAGGTTTCAGCCTAGAAGTTAACCAGAGCCCCTGGACCACCTCCCCAAAACGTGAGTCCATTGATGTTCTCAGGGCTCCCTGGATTCTCTGCATCTTGGAGGCACCCCCTAAGTTTTCTTGATTCTCCTTCCTCCACATGGGTGCTCTTTTACACCCCCCACAGGCACTGTGGTAAAAAAAATTCCCAGCTTATACATGGATGGAGGTGAAGAATATTATGCTGAGCAAAATGAGTCAGAGGGAAAGGAATAGACATAGGATAATTGTGTCCATTTTGGGGATATAAAAAAGATAATATACGAACAGTATCCAGAGACAATAAAAACAAGGGTCGGGAGGACCAGTCCATGGTAGGAGGTTTGCCACAAAAGGGCAGAAGATTGCATTAAGGTAGAGAAGGGACCACCATGACAGTAATAATTGGAAATATTCTGGACAAGAACTGGCTGCTAAAAGGAGGGTAAGTGATATGCATGTATTTCAATTCAGCAGTAATATTTCAATCCACAGTGTCTAAAAGAAAAAGGGAAGAGAGAGAGTGAGAAAAAGAAGAAAATAGCCTGCCTCAGTGTCCAGCAGGGGGAGGTCAGGAAGGAAAATGGGGATTTGGGTGACAGTAAATGCGCACTGATGAAAGGTAGTAGACATTGTATGGCAAACTCAATCATGAACCACTTTGCAATTGTGAAAAAAATAAGAAAAATATGAACGACGTTTTAACCATGGTGTATAATTTTTTTAAAAGATCCCCAGGCAAGGAGGGCATTTGCCTGTCACATGATTGACTCAGTTTGATCCACAGTATTCCCCCTGCAAGGAGTGATCCCTGAACACAAACCAGGAGTAAGCCCTGGCCACTGTTGGGTTTTCTCTTCCCATCAACTCTAATTCCATAGAACTGAGATAACCCTGGAGTGGGGACCCTGAAATAATGGTGGAGGAAAGTGCCAGGGTGGTGTTGGAGAGGATATTCTTGGAGCCCTGTCATGAGCAGGGTTGTAGATCGAATAAGATGAAAATGAGGAGCCAGAGCAATAGCATAGCTGGTAGGGCATTTGCCTTACATGCAGCCCACCTGAGTTTAAACCCCAGCATCCCATCGGGTTCCTCGAGCCTGTCAGGAATGATTTCTGACTACAGAGCCAGGAATAACCCCTGATCACTGCCAGGTGTATCCTAAACAAACAAACAAACAAGCAAGCAAAAAGATGAAAATGAACACATTTAATAGGGGATAAAAAGATAAGGTGTTCCCTCTCCAAATTCAATAAATTACCCCCTTCCTTCCAGATTCCATGGAAGCCACTTTTTCTACAGCAACTTCAACTTCTCTCTTCAGCTCTCCAGGTACAAACTTTCTGTCAGAGGGAAGGAGAGACCCGTTGGCACTGGTCATGAGAATTTTCAATCCCTGTTACAGTACTCAGAGCCCTTCTGGTATCATCTGGAAACCTGTTTTGAAACAAGTTTCCCCCCATTTATACCCTTATTTCCACACCCTCCCCCAACCCCCAGGCCAACAAATAGCTGATCTCTGCTTACTTCTCTCCTCTTCTTTCCTCCTCTGATAGGAGGAAATAAAGAGGGAAGGGCCAGATAAGCAAGGCCTCTGATTGGCCGTTATTTGCATATGCTATTCTATCAGCCAACAGGCCAGCCTCTAGTTGGCCCTTATTTGCATATGCCATTCTACTGGGTAATAGGGCGTAAATAAAGGATAGCTGAAGGCCAACCTCTAATTGGAGAGGTATCAAGACCCATCAAAAAAAAAAATAAGATGGCTTTTCCTCAGTTTACCCAATAAGCTACTTTTCCCACAGTTGATTTTTGAAGGATATTTAGGACAGAGCCATAGAGTTGGGGGAGTGATATGTGGGCATCTCAGAATGCTTTTAGGGGCTCCAGCGATAGTACAACAGTCTTGCATGAAACCCACCAGGATTCCATTCCCATATGATTCCCTGAGCAACTCAGGAGTGATTCCTGAGTGCAGAGCCAGGAGTAAAACCCGAGCATTGCTGGGTATGACCCCCCCAAAACAACAAATAAATAAAAAATGTTTTTTTTTAATTTTAAAGACTCTATAGAGTCCAACAATGATAGTGAAATCCAGATAAGGATTGTTTGGCTTTTTGTTTTGTTTTGGTTTTTTGCTTGTTTGTTTGCAGCATTTTAAAGCATGTTGCATGTGAGTCAGAGAGGAAAAGATGGGGTGAGGGCTTGCTGGCATGTTGGCCAACCCAGTTCAATTCCTGCCATTGACATAAAATTTCCCCCAGCACTGCCAAAAGTTAGCCCTGACATAGCAGGTGTGGCCCCAAAACCCAAACCAAAAAAAAAAAAAAACAAAACGGCACAAGGGTTATTTGTTGCATGTGGCAATTTCTAGAAGCTCATAAGGGCTCCTGCCTGCTGCTTCAGAGCAGAATGTGGTAGCCTTTCTCCTCCTTTTTGATATGGAGAACTGCCCAGATTTGGAGAAACCTGGAGAGACTAGAACAGGTAGATGCCTTCAGCTCTTTCTCTCATTTGATCTGTGGTGTGGTTCCACAGTGCAGGGGTCTTGATGTCCCTACCCTGAGCTGTGTGTCTCGCCCCACAAGAATTACAGGGTTCACAAGCATGAACATGTAAATGAACATGAAAATGAGTATGAATGAACGTGAACATGAGAATCATGAGACTCACAAGTGTGAACATGTAAATAAACTTGAAGATGAGCATGAATGAATGTGATCATGAAAGAAAGCCCACATGGATGGACGTGTGCACATGAATGAAAGTGACTGTGAGAATCATGGGTCTCGAGAGCATGAACATGTAAATGAACATCAATATGAGCATGAACGAACATGAACAGCAGAATCATGGCTCTCTTGAGTGTACACATGTAAAAGTACATGAACATGGGCATGAATGAATGTGAATATGATGAGCATGAACATGAACATAAACATGAGAATCACAGAACTCAGGCCCCAACACTGACTGTACACATAAATAAAATGATGTAATAAGGAGTCCCTATTTTTATTTTTTGAGACTAAAGAATTATGTTTCTTTTTTTAGAGCCCACTCCCACCAGTGCTGGGTCCCTACTAGTGTAGAAAGTTCGAGGCATCCACCATTCACCCCACTGGCCCATTGGTCTTTTTACATAAACACACACACACACACACACACACACACACACACACACACACAAATCCCCCCATTGAGCATTTCGTTTCTTTTTCCTACTATTTTAATTTTTTTATTGAATCAGCATGAATTACAAAGTTATTCATGACTGAGTTTTAGGCATAAAATGTTCCTTCACCAATGCCCACTTCCCTCTTCCCATGTCCCCGGTTTCCCTCCCACACCCCAACTACCTCTGTGGCAGACACTTTTTGCTTTTTCTTTTCCTTTTAGGTAAGAGTGTTTTTACGATCTGTTTTAAGGGAATCTTGCCATGTGCCTTCAAAATAAAAGTTAACATGCCTAAGTATGCCTAACGTGTTTGCCTAAGTAGCAGTATTTCCACCTCTGTCTGGGGATCCCATTTTTCCACCACCTTTTGGCTTCCTTTCTGCCCACCTCCTCTGGCAATCCTAGTTTTGTTATCTGAATACATGGATTTTATTTCTCTTTTTTAATTTGAATTCTGAGGGATTACATCTGGCAGAGCTGACTCTTGGCTCATTGCTCAGGGAATCACAACTGAAGGGATTCAAATGAGGTGCCCTAAATCTAGCTCTCCAACCCCATACACACATTCCCCACCTCTACAAGTATCTTTTAACCCCTCTCCAGTCTCTGCTCCTGTCCTGGAACTATTCACCTTCAATTTCACCATCACCAATCTGCGCTACACCAATGACCTGAACCCTCCCAGGTCAGCCAAGTTCAACCAAGTGGAGAAGGTGCTGCAAAGTCTGGTAAGGGCCCCCTGAACCCCTCGAGACCCCAGCAGCATCTTCCTTCTTCCTGAAAGACCAGCTCACACCTCCCACTTGGTGTGTCCCATCAGCCCCGCCCCAATTCCCCATCTGTTCATCTCATCAGCTCTTCCTCCTCCTCCTTTTCTTCCTTCTTATCGTCCTTCTCATCTTCCTTTCTCCTCCTCTTCTTCCTCCTTCTTATCCCCATTCCTCCTTTTCTTCCTTCTCCTCTTCTTCCTCCTTCCTCCTCTTCTACCTCCTCTCCCTCCTCCTCTTCCTCCTTCTCTTTTACCCCACTCCTTCCTCCTTTCTTCTCCTTTCTTCTTCCTCTTTTTTCTTCCACAGCTTCGATCCGTACTGGAGAACACCAGCGTGGGCCTCCTGCATGCTGAGTGCAGACTGACCTCCCTCCGGTGAGACATACAGAGAAGGCAGGCGGCCCAGGGAGGGAGGGTATGGGGAGATGCTTTTTTATTTTTAAGGAAATTAGTTTATTCATTCATTCATTGTTTATTTGGGGACTACACCCCATGGTGCTCAGGAGTTCCTCCTGGCTCTGCACTCAGAAATAACTCCTGGTGGGTTCAGGGGACCATGTGGGATGCCAGGAATTGAACCTGGGTCTGTCCCAGGTTGGCTGGGTGCAGGGCAAATGCCCTACAGCTGTGCTGTCTATCCAGCCTCTGGGGAGATGCTTTATTAAGCTGAGTCCTGCCCTTTCCAGCTCCCTAAGGGATCCAAGGCAGCCAGGCCTCTGCCCTGAAGGATTTCTGAGCCTCTGGTTTCTTGTCTAGTGTCTGCTAGGAAGTCAAGCTTAATGACTCAAAGGGAAGCACCAAGCCAAAGAGATAGTGCAGGGGTTAAGACATTTGCCTTGCATGTGGTCAACCCTGGTGGATTCCTAGCTCCATGTGGTTCCCAGAATACGTGGAAAGGGTATGACCCACAGAACTCAAACTACACCCTGAAAAAGAAAGTAAGGAATCACACTTGGGAGGTGGCTCAGTAGTAGAGCACTTTGAGGTCCTGGGATCAATTTCTGACACCCACTGCCAAGCCAAAGTCATAAAGTGTCAAGAAGGCCTGGGTTGATAACATAGCATGTATGGTATTTGCCTTGCATGCAGCCTACCTGGGTTTGATGTCCGGCATCCCATATGGTCCTCTGAGCACAGAGCCAAGAGTAATCCCAGAACACCACTAAGAGTGACCCAGAAAACAAAATAAAGTGTAAGAGAGTACAACACATAAGCCTTATTCAAATGATAATTTGTGGGATTGGTCTCTGGTTGGACTTTATATAGAGCCTTTATGTGTATATGCTATCTTATTGGCTAATAGAATAGCATATGTAAATAAAGGCCAATCGGAGGTTGTCTTTATTTATCCTTTATTTACATCCTATTAACCAATAGGATGGCATATGTAAATAAAGACCAACCAGAGGCTGGCCTATTGCCTGATAGGATAGTATATGAAAATAAAAGCCAATCAGAGGATTTCTTTGCTGGCCTTCCTTTTTATTTCCTCTTATCACAGGAGGAAGGAGGAGTAGGAGGAAAGTAAGCTGGGCATTGGCATTATGGCATTCAGGGAGGGTTTTAGCCAATGTCACAGTGGCAAAATCTTCATGTTGAGTGGAAATTGGCTGCTAGGCAGAGAATGGATAATGAGGGTCTGAGGGATACAGGTACAGGAGGCTGGGCACCCAGAAGGCGGCCTGCAAAGGAACTATTTGCAGGTGGCTAGTTTCCACCTGGCCTCCAAACTGCCCTCCACAGGAGCCCACATGTAGTTCAGGATTTCTCCCATGGTGCCACCATGATGTTCTCAAGAACTCTTGGCAGGAGGCAACTCAAGTTTGTCACCATCTTTCCTCCCTTAGACCTGAGAGAGATGCAGCAGCCACACATGTGGACCTGGTCTGCACCCACCACACTGACCCTACAGTCCGAGAGCTGGACCGGGAGCGACTGTACTTGGAAGTGAGTCAGCAAACAGATGGGCTCTCAGAGCTTGGCCCATATAGCCTGGACCCCAACAGTGTCTACATCCATGGTAAGTCATGAGAGACTGCCTCGGCGAGGCTGTGTTCTGAATCCACATGCTTCTCCCCAGTGCACTCCAAAATCTCCTCTCCAGTGCCAATCCTCTCTCTCTGCAGGCTATACCCGCAGGATTTCAAGCCCTGCCCCCAGCAGTGAGTATATCACTTTCTTCCCAAGTTTTCCCAAGGAGAGAAGACAGCCAAGAGAGCTCCTGTCCAATTCTGTAGCTGTGCAGGAGAGGAAGGGCTTGGGAGCAGACTGAGGATGATATAGTAGCAAGGCAGCGAACATGAAGTCAGCATTGTCTGCCACCATGTTGGCTGAGTGTTTGGAGGGATGATTAGTGTTTGAAAGATGCTGGGAGGAAGGGAAACATTTGAATTGAAATCAGAGCCCAAATGGCAAGTTTCTTTCTTGGCCTCCACCAGGGGGTACTGATCTACCAACAAGGCATCCTTGATTCTGGCCCTTCAGCCTCCAAGATGGTCCCTCTGGGGTCCCCAGGATCCCCAAGTCATCAAGACCTCTCTTCCCCCTCCTTTCCTTGCAGTTTCAGCACCATCCCTAGCCTTCATTACCCTCAACTTCACCCTCACCAATCTCCGTTATACTGAGGACATGGAGCCACCAGGGTCCCTGAAGTTTAACACCACAGAAACAGTTCTGCAGTTTCTGGTAAGGGTGGGGACCTGCGTTGGCCTGGTTACCGCTGGCTACTGCTTTCCCCTCTGCCAGGTCCCTCTCACCTCACCATGCTTGGTCCCTTCTAAGACCAGGCCCGCCACCCTCCATGCATCTCTTTCTCTCTCCTGTCCCACTGCAGCTCAGAGAGTTGTTTCAAAACACCAGTGTGGCCCCTCTGTATTCTGGCTGCCACCTAGTCTTGCTCAGGTGAGTCTTTGGAACTGGGGAGGGTGGAATTCGCAGACCCAAGGCCTGACTATCACCACATTGACTGGGAATGACCAGGATAATGGAAACTAAAGCCTGGACACAGAGAGACCAGCCTGGCTCCTCATCCATCCTGCACCAGGCCTTGCTCACCTCAGTGTCTTGGGTTGAATCAACTGACGCCATGCTCAGCAGAAATGGACACTGAGAGAAATGAAAGCCAACCTGGATCTGAGAGATGGGACAATGGGGAGGGCCCAGAACCTTATAAAGTCCCCCGAGAATGAAGTCTGGAGTAAGCCCTGAGCACTGCTGAATGTTTCCAGAAGAATGAAAAGGAAAGGAAAGAATAAAGGAAAAAGGGAAAGAAGAGAGGGAGGGAAAATGAGAATGAGAGAAAGGAAGAAAGGAAAGGAAAGGAAAGGAAAAGAAAGGAAAGGAAAGGGAAAGAGTGAAAGGATGAGAGAAGGGAGGTAAGGAAAGTAGGAAGGGAGGAGAGGAGTAGAAAAAGAAGGAAGGAGAGAAGGAAGGAAAGAGAAGGAAAGAAGGAAGAGAAGGAGAAAGAAAGGGAAGGGAGGAAGTGATTAACAAAAGGGAAGGAGGAAGGAAAAGAAGGAAGGAAGGAAGGAAGAGAAGAAAAGAAGGAAGGAAGAGAAGGAAAGAAGGAAGGAATGCTGAATGCTTCCAAGAAAGTAAAAGGAAATAAAAAAGGAAAGGAATAAAGGAAAAAGGGTAAGAAGAGAGGGAGGGAAAATGAGAAAGAGAAAGGAAGAAAGGAAAGGAAAGGAAAGGAAAGGGGAAGAGTGAAAGGATGAGAGAAGGGAGGGAAGGAAAGTAGGAAGGAAGGAAGGAAAAGAGTAGAGAAAGAAGGGAGGAGAAGGAAAGAAGGAAGAGAGGGAGAAAGAAAGGGAAGGGAGGAAGTGATGAACAAAAAGGAAAGGAGGAAGGAAGGAAAAGAAGGAAAGAAGGAAGGAAAAGAAGGAAAGAAGGAAGGAAAAGAAGGAAAGAAGGAAGGAGGCTTGATGGAGGCCTGGCCTCTACTCTCTCTGACCTTCCATTCTCTCTAGTCCTTTCCTCCTTCACCCAGCCCCACCAGTGATTTCCAGTCTCCCCCAGGTCCCCATGCATGTCTCTACCCCCTAGGCCTGAGAGACACAGAACCGCCACTGCTGTGAACCTGGTTTGTACCCGTCACACTGGCTCCACAGACACTGCGCTGGACCCTGAGCGGCTATACCAGGAGCTGAGGCAACTGATGGGGGGTGCAACCCAGCTGGGCCCCTACATCCTGGACCCGGACAGCCTGGCCCTCAGTGGTGAGGAACTGGGGATGGCCACCTGCATTCCTTCCTTTCCTGTATCCATCAAGGGACCTCAAAAGGATGTAGATCCCAGCCCAGAGCCCCTACCCTTCTCCCACCTCCAGTCTTGGGGCCATGCAGACAACCATCAGGTAGAGCCCAGAGATAGGAACCCCCACTGTGTGCACAGTCAAGCATCTTTTTTTTTAAGTTTTTGGGTCACACCCAATAGCACTCAGGGGTTACTCTTGGCTCTGTGCTCAGAAATTACTGCTGGCAGGCTCAGGGGACCATAGAGGATGCCAGGAGTCGAACCTGGGTCTGTTTCATGCAAGGCAAGTGCCTTCCTGCTGTGCTTTTGCTCGAGCTCTGAGAAATGTCCTCTGGTTCCTCAAAGTCACCTTGGACCAGAGCAATAGGACAGCAGGGAGTGCCTTGGCTTTGCACATGGCTGACCTGGGTTTGATCCCTGGCATCTCATAGTCCACCAGGAGTGATTCCTGAGTGCAGAGTCAAGAGTAACTCCTGAGAATTACTGGATATAACAAAAATATTTTTGTTGTTGTTTGTTTGTTTGTTTTTGGGTCATACCCGGCAGCGCTCAGGGGTTTCTCCTGGCTCTATGCTCAGAAATCACTCCTGGCAGGCTGGGGGACCATATGGGATGCAGGGATTCGAACCATCAACCTTCTGCACGCAAGGCAGGCCTTATTTCCATGCTATCTCTCCAGCCCTTTCATGCAGAAGGTTGTTTTGGGTCACACCTGGCAGTGCTCAGGGCTGACTCCTGGCTCTGCACTCAGGGATCACTCCTGGCTCAGTTTGGGGGACCCAGCTATGGGATGCTTGGATTGACTGAACCTGGGTCCACCACTTGCAAGACAAGCACCCTCCCTACTATTATTTGCCCCCTTTTCTAATTGCCTCTCCCTCTCTGCAGGTTACACCCAAGTGCTCTCAATCACCACCTCCACAAGTGAGTACTGAGGACACACCCCATGGCACCATCCCTTTGCCACGGTAGCATTCAGTGCATTTATGGGTGTACAAATATTGTTCAGGTTTTGGGGGCACACTCAGAGATTTCCTAGGACTGTTTCCAGCCCAGAGCTGTGAAGGTAAAGGCAGCATTAGGCAGAGTCAAGAAAGGAACCCCAAGATATAACCAAGGGTCACCACATTCAAGACCTGCACTTAGGGTGCCAGAGCAATAGCACAGTGGTAGAGCATTTGCCTTGCACACAGCTGCCCAGGACAGATTTGGGTTCGATCCCTGGCATCTCATATGGTTCCCAAAGCCAGGAACAATTTCTGAGCACATAGCCAGGAGTAACCCCTGTGTGGCCCAAAAACCAAAAAAAAAAAAAAAAAAAAAAAGACCTGCACTGAGGGCTGGACTGAAAGCACAGCAGGAAGGGCATTTGCCTTGCAAACAGCCCACCCAAATTTGACCCTCAGCACCCCATAAGCTCCCCCTGAATCCTACGAGGAGTGATTACTGAGCACAGAGCCAGGAATCAGTTCTGAGCACCATCAGATGGGACCTCAAAACAAAACATTATGGGGCCGGCGAGGTGGCGCTAGAGTTAAGGTGTCTGCCTTGCAAGTACTAGCCAAGGAAGGACCGTGATTTGATCTCCTGGTGTCCCATATGGTCCCCCAGTTCAGGGGCAATTTCTGAGCGCTTAGCCAGGAGTAACCCCTGAATATCAAAGGGTATGGCCCAAAAAACCAAAAAAAAAAAAATTATAAACCTCCCCTTAGTCCCCTTAGCCCATCCCTCCTTTCATCTTTGTTTTGGGGACCACACTTAGCAATGCTCAGGGATTTCTCCTGCCTCAGTGCTCAGGGCTTATTCCTGGCCATGCTCAGGGATGAGCATGGGAGGCCGAGGATCCAGTCAGTTGCAAGGCAGGTGCCTTCAGCCTGGTGCCATCTCACCGATTAATTTGTTTTTTGTTTTTGGGTCATACCCGACAGCACTCAGGGTTTTCTTCTGGCTCTATGCTCAGAAATCGCCCCTGGCAGGCTCAGGGGACGATATGGGATGCTGGGATTTGAACCACCAACCTTCTGCATGAAAGGCAAATGCCTTACCTCCATGCTATCTCTCCATCCCCTTGCCGATTAATTAATTTGGACTCTCTTGACCAAGTCTCTAGTTGAGCCTCCCAGATCAGCCTCATCCCTTGAGCCCCACTGCCAATTCCCTGATGCCTCACCTGCTCCCCACTCTCTCCCTGGCAGCCCCCATTCTCACCTTGGCATCCTTCACCCTGAACTTTACCATCACCAACATGCGCTACACCAAGGACATGAGGCGCCCAGGCTCCCTGAAGTTCAATACCACCGAACAGATCCTCCAGCACCGGGTGAGCACCACCCTTCATGACACAAGTTTCTGTCCCCCCAAACCACACACACACATCCCTGTAAAACTTCTTTTTATTTCTTCTTTTTCTCACCCCCACCTCAGCTCAACCCACTGCTCACGAAAACCTCCATTGGTCACTTTGTCACTGGCTGCAGATTGGACTCACTCAGGTAAAACACCCCAAAATGCACATAAAAGGGCGGATGTCAGGGGTCCATTTACATGCTCCTGGACAAGCTGGGAGGGATCAGCACCTAGGTGGTTTCTCGCCTTTTTTTTTTTATAGGGGCCAAGTCTTGGCCAGACTTGGCAATGCTTAGGGCTTTCTCCTGACTCTGCACTCAGGGATCATTCCTAGGTGGTACCAGGGATTGGAACCGGGCTCTATGGAACCCCACTGTCCTGTCTCAAAGAATCCCTGCATTTATTTGTCTTTAAATTTTTATTTCTCAGGGCTGGAGTGATAGCACTGTGGTAGGGCATTTGCCTTGCACGCGGCCAACCCAGGATGGGCCCAAGTTCGATTCCTGGCACCCCACGTGGTCCCCCGAGCCTGCCAGGAGTGATTCCTGAGCACAGAGCCAGGAATAACCCCTGAGTGCCGCCAGGTGTGGCCCCAAACCAAAAAGAAAATGTTTTTATTTCTCCGAGGTCCAGAGCAAAAACATAGTGTTTGCCTTGCACATGGCCAAGCTGGGTTTGATCCTCAGCATCCCATAGGATCCTCCAAGCCTGTCAGAAGTAATTTCTGAGCACAAAGCCTAGAATAACCCCTGAGCTCCACCAAGTGTGGCCCAAAAACCAAGAACAAATTTCCATTTCTGGGGCAGAGCTAAAGAACAGAGGGAAGGTTGATTGCCTTGCAGGTGGACAATCAGTTTGATTTCTAGCACCCCCTAAAAGCCCCTGACCACCACCAGGAATAATTCCTGAGCACAGAGCCAGGAGTAAGCCCTAAGCATTGCTGGGTGTGGCCCCAAAATCTAAATAAATAAATAAATAAATTCCATTTCTTGGGGGCCAGAGAGATAAAACAGCAGGTAAGGCATTTAACTCAGCATGGGACTAACCTGGGTTCAATCCCCAGCAACCCTCTGGCTCTCTGAGCCCCACAGGAGTCATTCCTGATCTCAGATCCAGAAATCAGCCCTGAGCACCACCGGGTGTGTTCCCCAAACAAGCAAATATTCCATTTCCTACCCTCTTTGGGTGACACTGGAGGAGGCAAAAGTAGAGGCAGAATCAAGGCCTCAGCCTCTCTCGTCCTGCTTCCTGCATTCACCCCGAGGACAAGGCCAGGATACTTCATCCATTTCCTACCTTATGCTTCCATCCTCAGGCGTGAACAGGGCGGTGGTGCAACGGGCGTGAATCTGCTCTGTAGCTATTCCTCGAACTCCACTGGCGCCCCACTGGACAGGGAGCAGCTGTACTGGGAGCTGAGCGGACTTTTGCGGGGCGTCAACCAGCTAGGCACCTTTGCCCTGGACAGAAAGAGCCTCTGTGTGAATGGTAAGTGTGGGCAGGGGAGAAGGTTCCACCTTGTGGGAGTTCGGATGCATCTAGGTTCCATCCCCATAGGTCAGGACCAATACAGGGGGTTCAGCTGCCTACTTTCCTGGGCCACATGATCCCCCATCCCATCTCTTCTGTGCCCTGCCAAGAAAAGTCTGCTTGCAAAAATCCCCACTATTCCCACCTTCTCTCCACAGGTTATTCCTTCAGAGCTGCTGTGCCGACAACCTCCAGTGAGTCCTCTTAGCCCAGGGCACCCACCTTGGGCTTGAGTAGCTTTGCTTTTCCCTTATCACCTGGTTTTGGGGGGGGGTGGAAGCATCTAGAAGGACCCCCAATCCATCTTCTCTCACTGCCCTGCATCTGACTGGACAGTTAGTTCAGCCAGCCTTGAGTGAGCTATGAACATAGCCCCAACCCCCCCCCCAAAAAAGTTCCTTAGCCTGGTGAAGGTCTTTCAAGGTGAGAAAAGAAACCTTCCAATGCTTAAGGGACTAACTCCAGGTGATACTCAAGTGATGCTAGGTGGTACTTGGGTAACACTCAGGCAATACTCAGTTGATACTCAGGTGATGAACAAGTGATACTAGGCTGATGCTCAGGTGATAGGTTATATTTGGTTGGTGCCTAGGCTGTGCTCAGGTGATGGTGGAGGCAGGGTCAGGCAATCCTTGGACAGTGAATAGGCAATGGTCGGTTGGTGATACGCAGGTGATAATCATGTAATGTGCAGATAATGCTCAGGTAATACTCGGGTGATGCTGGAGCAATGCTTGAATGATATTCAGGAGGTTATTGAGCACAAGGACTTCATGAGGTTAGGAACCACCCAGACCCCACCTTGGGGTTTTTTTGGGGGTGCCAGGAGAGAGCACAGAGTTGGCAGGGCCTCCCCTCTGCATCTGTCCCAACTCCTCCCTCCCCAAGTCTCGACACCTGTCCTGACACCAGGCCAGAGCTTTCGGTATAAGCTCCCAGAAGCCTGCAGGGAGGAGGGACCCCTCTCCCAGCACCATCCATTAGTGGCATCCCCTCCTCCCTTCATGAGCCGGCCTCCTTCTTCATCCTCCACAGCTGGTGAGGTGATATTTGCGGGGCACTTCACTATCAACTTCACCATTGACAACCTGCGCTACTCCTTGGATATGAGCCGCCCCGGATCCCCCAAGTTCAACATCACCGACAGGGTCTTACAGCATCTGGTAAGTGGTCTGTCTGACGCCCCACCCACTTGGAGCCCCTCCCACCATAAATCCACGCCCATTCAGAGCCAGGCCACAAGACTCCTGGCCCCTGGGTTGCCACGCCCATTTGATGCCCCACCACTCACACCAGTTACCCTGCCCCTGGGTAGTCATGCCCATTTGGTGCCCTGCCCACTGCCCTATTACCCTGCTCACCACCCCACCAAACCTAGGACTTGGGTGTCCCTCATCACCACACCCTTCCCTTCCCTCTTCCCCCTTGCAGCTTGGCCCGTTGCTCTTGAAGAGCAGCCTGGGGGCCCGCTATGGGGGCTGCAGGGTCACCACTCTGAGGTGAGTTTATGCCACCCTGGAAGCCAGGGGAGACTCCACCCCAACCCTGCCCAAGCCAGGGAGGCGCTTCTTTTTGGTGGAGGAGATGGGAGACCCCTTCTGGAGTTGGAGTCTAGCTCTGGTAGGTGGGGATCGTGCTCAGTGGCCTTCTGGACCCCCAGGTCAGTGGAGAATGGAGCCAAGACAGGGGTGGACATGGTCTGTACCTACGCACAGGCCCTCCACCCCTTTCTCTTACCTGCAAAGCGGTTGTTCTACGAACTCAGCTGGCAGACGGAGGGCATCACCCGCCTGGGTCCCTACTCCCTGGACAAAGACAGCTTGTTCTTTAATGGTGAGAGTTCCCCAGAGCCTTGCCTCTTGACCCCAGGACGCTGAGCACCAGGACCCCAATAGAGCAAAATATCTGTGGGGTTCGGAAGCTGTTCTTGTGGGGGGGCCAAAGCAAAATACTGCAGCAAGCAGGGCACTGGCCTTGCAGGCAGCCGGCCCAGGTTCAATCTCTCGGCATCCTAAAGGGTCCTCCAATGCTGGCAGGAGTGACCCCTGAATGCAGAGCCAGGAGTCAGCCCTGAGCATTGCTGGATGTGCCTTCCCCCGTCCCCCAAAAAAGAAAGAAAAAGCAACTGCTCCTAACTCTATGCTAACTCAATCACCACTCTATGGGTGGGATTGAAGGCGGGGTTCACTCCCTGCTATGCTTATGGGACCTTGCAATGCTGGTGATCTAATCCAGGCCTGCATACAAAGTCTGAGTCCTGCCCATTGAGCCATCTCCCTAGCCCCAGAATTGTTATTTTTTCTCTATATATTTTTCTTTGTTTGATTTTTGGACCTATATACAGTTGTTGCTTAGGGATCGAACCTGGGTTCCCTTTCAGGCAAGGCAAGCACCCTCCTTGCTGTACTATAGGGTTCCAACCCACTATTGGGGTTCTAAGTCTGTGAGCCACTCACTTCTCTCTGGACTGTCTACACCTCTTTCTTGTTGAGCAATTTCTCTCTTTCTCCAGGTTATAATGAACTCGGTCCAGAGTTGCCGCCTACAAGTATGTATTGTATTTTGCGTGGCTTCTCTCTGTGTCTCTCTCTGTCTCTGTATTTCTGTCTGTCTCTCTGTCTTCCCAGCCCCGAGTCTGAATTATCTTTGCTTCAAGTCTGACACACTTCTCTCCTCTCTACCAAAGAAGGTCTCTTTGCGGGGGTGGGAGATATCCTTGAAAGGAGGGAGGGGGTTCCCTGCTTCTCTGGCACAGGTGAACTCCACTCACCCACTCCCTTCTGGCATGGAGGGAGGAGCTGGAAATATTTATTCCTGCAGGGTTGAGGCTTCTGTCATCCTTTACTCCCTTCTCTCTTCACTGGGGCATGATGGTCTTGGGTTGAGTCACCAGAGGGGAATCTGGGGTGGGGGACGTCTTACTCATCTTTGGAGCTTGCCCCCTCTTCCAACTTCCCTTCATAGCTCCTGAACCTGCCACCACCATCCTGCCTACTTCTCCATCCACGGTGGAATTGGAAACCACCACGGGTAAGACCCACATTTTCAACCAATCAGGAGCCACAACCATGGGGTGGGCAGAGCCAGGTTGGTTTAGTTCCTTCACCAGATTTGCAAAGATGCCACCAAGTTGAGATCAAGGATGGGCCATTTGTTCCATCCTGTATGGTCCCCCATCCTTCATTCTCTAGACCACAGAAGGGTCAGCTCTCCTGCGCTACCCAGTCTCCCCTAGGGGAAGACCCCCTCAAGAGTGGGGGGTGCCACTGGGGCAAATCAAAGACAGATCTTAGTGCCCCCCCAAATGAAGATCTCTCTCCATCTCTCTCTCTCTCTCTCTCTCTCTCTCTCTCTCTCCCCCTCTCTCTGTGTGTGTGCCCCTGCATTCTATAGCTCTTGGACCCCACCTGAAGTCTTTCACCCTCAACTTCACGATCGCCAACCTCCTCTACTCTGTGGAACTGAGCCCCGGCTCCTCCAAATTCAACAGCACTGAAAGGATCCTGCAGGGCCTGGTGAGAACCCCACTACTGAACCCCGATCCTGGGAGAATAGGCCTGCCATGTGCCTCCCCCATGGTCAGCCTGCTCATCCTCCTCATTCCTCTTGTCTAGCTCGAACCCTTGATCCATCGGACTGTCTTGGGTTTCTTCTATGCTGAATGTAACCTGGAGTCCCTCAGGTAAGACCTTTTGTTAAAGCCATGTCACACCTAGACTTTTTGTTTGTTTGGGTTTTTTTTTGGGGGGGGACATACTCAGCAGTGTTTGGGGCTTCCTCCTGGCTCTGTGCTCAGGGATCATGCCTGGGAACCCTATGAAATACCGGGGATCAAACCTGGGTTGACTTGTTGCAAGACAAATGCCCTCCCTGATGTGTTCTTTCCAACCCCAGGATGCAAACTCTTGAGGCCAATGGTCAAGAGTCATTGTTTGCATGGGAGAAAGGCAAACATTTGACATTAAAATCTGAGAGATAGAGACAGAGTGTGAGGAAGGTGCTTGCCTTGCTCGTGGATGACTTTGGTTTTTTGTGCGTTTTTTTGTTTTTGGTTTGTTGGGGTTTGTTTTTTTTGTTTGTTTTTTGGTTTTTTTTTTTTGGTTTTTGGGCCACATCCAGTGACGTTCAGGGGTTACTCCTGGCTATTCGCTCAGAAGTCACTCCTGGCAGGCATGGGGGACCATATGGGGAACCGGGGGATCGAACCGAGGTTCGTCCTAGGTTAGCGCAGGCACCTTACCTCCAGCGCCACTGCCCAG